>JAYMTN010001649.1:0-12446 GCA_036897425.1 Erodium trifolium
GGGCTTAGAGAGAAAGAATCGATATATAACATCATTACTATTCAAGTGTTTAGATTAATCAAAATGTAAACAAATATGTTTAGTTTTTTACTATAAATAATTTATGCGCAGTGTTTTATTTTAGATAATACGAATGATATTTATTTGATTACAACGTAAGAGGAATTAATGCCTTTAAGACCTAGATCCAGTCACCAATTAATTAACATCTTAAATAGATAAACACATTCCATCTTCCATCAATTTGACGTACACCACCAACTTAATTGAACTAACATGCAATGTAAAGTCAATTATATATAGAAAAAGACTTATCTAATTTAAATCATATCAAACTTGTTACGTCAACCTTCGTATAATACATTATATTTCGCTAACGAACATGAACAGACCATCTTAATGTAATAGTTCTGATAATAATAATAATAATAATAATAATAATAATAATACGTATTATATTAATAACAGTGATCACCGAAGCATCTACGTCACACATGACGCCAAAATATCGATTTTCCATTTATAGTATTTATTTATTTGCTTATAAAAAATGTTCCGTCCTCTTTGGACTTCGATTCTAGTCATGTTCGGAGGGTTGGGAATCAACCGTCTCGATCTTGCTAGGGCCCACACCCAACCATAAAAGTGGCCCCACCGTAACCTCTCATTTAACGACACGTGTCACAATATCCACATTTCCTTTCAAATGCTTCCGGGTACACCTGGTCCGCGAAGCAGGTGATCGTCCTGGTCAACGAGAAGGGTCCGAGACGTGGACGGCGATCGTTGCTACACCAACCATCCACACCAGCCAGATTCGGCCACGCGTTTTAGTGGGTCCCGTCGATCTCCCTCCGCTTAAATACAGTTGATCTCCGTTTTCTCCCTAGAGGAAAAGGCAACAGCTTTCTCTCTCTCTGGAAACGCATTTGTTCATGTTGGGGCAGTTGTGAAGGATCTGTCACTGCCGCACCTTCTACTTCTTCTTCCTCCTCTTTCGCCTCCGATTTCTCGGCCATGGCTCCGAGCAAGCTCACTGTAATGAACTCTCATTCTCTTTCTTTGTCTACGCCCTCTCTGTACGCGCATTTATTGCTCACATGTCAATGTGATTCGGTGCTTAATTGAGCTTTGTTGACTTCGTTGACGATTACGCTTTAGGTCTAGGGTTTCAGTGCCTGTCTCCTCTCGGACTCGGTAATTTGATTGTTTCTCTTCGTTTTAGTGTTGTTCGGAGGTGAGCTGGTGCTGAGAATTTGGATGAATTGGCCTCCGTTTTTGGAGGTTTTGAGCTGTAATGGATAATGCTAGGAAGGGGAAAATCGTTTTGCCTGTCTTTTAGCTTGAAATTGAATGTGATTTGTTGCTCCAAGTCAATTGCTACTCAATTTGTTTTTCGATTTTGGAGCCAGGAGCTGTGTTTTTTGGTTTAGGGAAATCTATGGATCTTTAGGTAGAGTAACTTGTGTTTGTAATCCTGTTATTTCCTAGAATTAGTTAACTTCTATGATTATGTTTTGATGAATTTGAGAAAATTTAAGTATGTTATTTCTGTTTCCAGTACTCTTGGAACATCTGAGTTGGTCTTACTTTCAGTGCCATACAGCTAATTTCTGGTAGTTTGAAATTTGATCATGATCAGATTTTTGTTAAAATTACTATCAGAAACAATCTTGTCTAATTAAAAGACTCTGCGGTATAGGGGACACAATCACTGTGGTACTGAAAATGAAATATCTTTCCTTATTCCCATTGTATGCCACTAGCTAGACCTTAACTCCATTTGTGCACCATTAAGGAAGGTATTGAATATTTATGAAGGCATTTTCGGACTCGGGGGAGAAAATGCTTTTCAGCTCTCACCCTACAGAGCAAGGTAATTACTTGCAAAATGCTAGCTTAACACATAACACAGTAACGATAAATTGAAAACGTGAGAGGAAGGGAAGCATCCTCAAAGCTTAGGTCAACCGAGGGCGTTATACAATCAGTTCATACAAATTACTTTACTTACTGAAGTACCTCAACAAGGGTTATCATTAGACTCTGGAAACTTGTGTAGCAAGTTGTTGCTTTTCTCAATTGGAATCTCCATATGTACCATGATCAGTACTGTTTTGGATGTATTCAGGTATAGTATATTTTGCAGGAGGATTTGGTTCATTTTGAATTTTAAAAAGTATTGGTCTGAAATTTAATTAGATTTAAGAGAGTTATATTTTTGGGTGACTGATGTTCAGAATATTGGATGAAAGAAAAATAATGATCTGAAAAGAAAGAAAGAATCATGTAAATTTTGGTCGGTGAATTTAAACAACCTTATATAATAGTTAATATGGAAGTACTGCGTGCTCTTGATTAATGTGGTACCTTAGCCATTGTACCCCACACAGGCATTTTTGTTTGATTTGTATGAATGCTTTTGTTCTGTAAGAGTTTTTTTTTCTTTCTATATCTTAATTGTTTTTTTGTATAGTATGACTGGAGCATGCTACATTATCAATTCTAACGAGGATCAGTCAGTATGCTTAGCTCACCTTGTCATATATCTGCCATACACTTGTTTATCTTCCAATGGTCTTCCTGTGGACAGGGAGATACAAGTGGTTCATGCTCACAGTCAGATAATGGTTATATTACTGCACTTTCTTTTCTCAATTCTGAGAAGGCAATGCAGGGAGTACTGGAACAAACTCATGTTGAGGGGATCGATGACCATCTTGTTGAGTTTTCTGAGGCTTTGGGAAGTATGTTTTGAACCATTTGTTCCCTGATTAACTTGATATGTTTATTTGTTGTAAATAAATGCTTATATTACTCTGTACTCATCTAGCTGTTGCAAAGGCATTGAGACGAGCAGCTGAAGGAAAGGCTACTGCTCAAGCCGAGGCGGCTGAATGGAAGCGTAAATATGAATTGCAAAGGGAACGTAATCTGCAGCTCGAGCATAAAGGTTTCTTATTATTATAAATTTCATTCATCGGAGTGTACTAGATTCATGCATGTAGAAACTCATCTGCATTATGATGTTGTGATTCATTTTGGAAGTCAAAAGTATTATATACTTCGAACATAAATGAGGCTTCCTTTTGCAGTAAAAGGAAGTTGGCTAACCAAACCCGACCGCAATTTAGTTTGCATTTGGATTTTTTTCCTCAAAACCTTTGTAGTGTCTTTTTGCAGCTAGCCGGAAAGACTTTTCACGTTTTTTATTCTTGTTCATACAGTATAGCTCCTCCTTAGTTCTATTTATGTTCATTATCATTGCATGTGCCCGGACAATTTTAATTGTGTTTACTTTGCTATCTATTTATTTGACCTTTTGGCTCCACATAAAAGATCTTATATGTTGTCCCTTCATTTCTGCTTCCGTGATATCCTGATTTTGGGTTTTAGAGTACCCAAAGTTTTGTATGATTTAGCATTACAACCTCTTGCCTCTCATAAACGGTACGAAAGCCATATAGGAAAAAAATGCAAAATTGATCTGATACCTCTGCAGTTGGAGATTGAGTGTCCTTTCATATCGTTTGAATGTCTTCTGCTACTTTACCATACGCGCCTTGAACGTTTAAGGAAAATTCCTATGACTTTTTTTTTTGGTGCCGCAAGGGCCTCATCATGTGCTTCATTTTGTCATGATAATTGTTTTCTTATTCGAGTGGGTTAGATAATAGCTTATGCTATCTTTATACCTAGTAGAGTATCAAATGTTTTATGAAGAGAAAAATATATCATGATTTAAAAAATGATCACTTTAGGGAAATAACCCACAAAACTAAGAACCTGCAAGAAGAATATCAACTGGGAATTGTTTATTTGATGGTTCCTATTTGATAGTGTTATAGATCCAACTACTTTTGGGTCATAATCAAGGAACAACAGAAATTCCTTCATGCTACTTGAAGAGGCAACTTCCATGAGTAAAATATCATCCTCATACCATCCTGTTTAACATATTAGCAACCAATCTTGAAATGCACGGTTAAGTTAAATAGTCACAATCCTTGGTCATAAATTCCCGAAGGTGGAGATGATATTTCAGCCCTGTTATATTTGCAGTAGAAGTTACCTCAGTTAGTCTTGAAGTTTACTCCTGCTCTCAAGCTTACCCAAGGCCAGTGCATACACGGATACACCATCCAAACAGTAATATTTGGAGAGTTTTTTTTCCTGGTTTAGCGAGCTTGCTAATCAATTCGGGTCATTATCATCATATTATAGGTATACCACCATCAGGCAGTGAGGTACGTGAAAAGCTTCGAAGTTGGACTCAGATTTTTCTAGATAATGAAATGAAAATGATAAGATTTATGCTTCCATGTCTTGTCTGCTGGGAGTTCAGGGACGAAGAAAGTAGGAGAATATTTCAAGGTATAAATATATTTAACTAACAACATTTCTAATTATATTGATGCTTTCATGATGGAAATCTGCTTAATATTTAGGACTTGCGATTTTGAGTTTCTTTTAGTTTGACATTGAGAAATTCTAGGATAAATATTCTATAGGTTTGAGTAAAGATGTTATAACAGCTGTCTAGCCAGTAGCCAGTGAAATTTCTATATTAGTGAGTGAGCTGGAGGCCGAGAGAGGTCAAAGTTATGCTTGTGGTTGTTGTCTACCTGAAACGGTGCTAATCATTGTGAGCTTCAAGCAGACTTTGTAGGGCAAAAGCTCTAGGACTAAGATTACTTTCTAGCATACATTTTTGTTAAAGGGAAGTGTTAATACTAATGGATAAGGAAAGATTAGCTCTTGTCATGGTAACAATTGCTTAAAATGAATGTACCCAAGTTTAGGATGTTCAAGCGAGGAAGTAATTAGACAAGTGAAGATGCTCCTTGAAAGTTGTACGAGTACGCAGAGGGTAAGAGAGTTGTTTAAGGTGTTCCGTTAAAGTTTACAAAAAAGAATACATGAAAAATCTGACTTTAAGCTAACTCATATGTAATATATAAGGAAAAGTTGAGTTGAGAATTATTAGTTTGGTATGACAGAGACCTGCACTAGTGTATATGCTCTATTCTCTGCATTGTAATGTAAGGTTTATAGCAATCTTTAGAGGGATTGCTACTCCACTTTCTCACTTTTCTGACAACAAACAAAATGTTATTTTTGGTCTCACATCCAAGATATTTTGACTTAAAAATGGATGGTGGGTGCCCTGTCCTTTGTATATTAGTATAATTCGAAAAAAGAATGTACATTTAATTTAAATATTTGGAATGGCTAGAGGTTTGAATTTTTTAGGTTTTTTTTGTTGAAGCACGATTGCGAGAATGCTTAGGTGGATTTGTGGTTACACTAGAAATGAGAAGATCAGGAATGAAGTTATTTGAACGGTTGTTGAGGTAGCATACATTGAAGAGAAGACAGAGAAAATCATGTTTAGTGGTTTGGAAATGTGGAATGTAGAGAGGATAGCCACCCTGTAAGAAAAGGTGAGATAATTCAAAGTGATGATAGCATTGGGCTTGAAGGATTAAATATAGATAGAATAGAACGAATGAAGAAAATACAAGATGAGGAGGGCCTAAAATTTTGCTGAATGATTAACATAGCTACCCCAACATTGTTTTTGGAGGATGATAGTGATCTAACCTGGAAAGACACAAAAGAGCACAATAATAGAATCTGTTTTAGAGAAAATGTTTGTAGGACATTGCAGAGGTTTGACAAAGATCGTAAATCCTGAAAATATGATCTGTACGCGTCAATTGACGGGTCGTTTAGAGTGCTATCTTAGATGTAGTATTTCAACACTTTGGAAGCTAGATCTAAGTTGACAAACCTTTTTATATTTATGTTTGGAGGATTAAAGTTATGTTATGATGACCCTTAGAAGAATTTAATGTTTCTCTTCAACTTGCAAGTATTCAGGCTCTAAACATTGTTTGCTTTACATTAGACTATATAATGGATGTAGCAAACCTCAATATTTTAAGTTACTGGTACGAAATGTATTCTGTACACATCAACTAATAATCCTTTCGATTCTAGGATTTATTTTGGTTTATGGAATCGATGATGGTAGAGAAACAATTGTGGCTTTTGAAAATTCTGGTTGTAGAAACCAAAATCAGTTACCATGAATTCCTCTACGGCATTTTGTTTAATGAACTTTCACCCTGGTAGCAGACATTAACATCTTGTTTATCTTAATTGATGCTATCTGTGTCAAATCTTGCTATTAGTCTTATTGTTTTTCCCTTCACCGAGGAAGTTTCTGGTTCTTATTACAGAAAAGTCACTTACAGAATCCAATGGGGATTTTGATGATGCAAGGACAAATAATGTCGCCAGCCAATCTATCCCAATTCATGAAGCTAAAGAGAAAACTGAGAAGTGTTGTGGGAGGCATGGAATTTGCTCCCACGAGGTTCTTAGGAATGGGGAGACTGATTCTGATTTAGAAGTGGTGCATAATAAGATGATGAGAAAGGTATGTCCACCCACCTTCCCTAATATCGAGTTGATTTCTAATTGTTTATTTGTGTACATTGTCTTTCACATGAGCTCAGAGCATCCCAATTTCGCACCCTGTAAATGATATTTAGACTTAATCACCTGTGCTGTTTGCTAGGAGTTTTAGCACACACATCCATCACTGCTCAGAGTATTTAGACTAGATTCTTAACAGCTTGTGGCATTTTGGTGGTATGAAATGTATGTACAGAGCTATTATTGATGCACATTTTCTCGTGACAGGCATCATTTAAACTTTCCTGGAAGTGCAAAGGTGAGCAAAGTGATCAGCACAAGCATGATATTGTCTCTTTTGAAAGAGGAAATATAACAACTGCAGAACGCAGCAGTAAACAGGTATCTGCCCATGAGGCATTTGTTGAGTTTACAATTGATGTAAACAATTGATATATTAATTTTTTGTCTTTTCGCTTGTGATAACTCTTAGGAAACCAGTTTTACTGGCACTTCCCTCCTATTGTCTGATTGAACTTTGATCTTGGTTTCAGATTGCTTTGAGGTGGGAATCTGATCCCCAGACCGTGCTTATTTTGACAAAACCAAAATCAACTCCTGTTCAGATTCTGTGTGCAGAATTAATTAGGTGTGACTACTGGCTATCCACGTTTCTCGATCTGATTTTGGATTTATAAACTGGCTAGATTATTGTAGAATTCCAGGCTTAATGAGCGTCTTAATTAATAAACTACATTCTTCACTACCCTAAGGTTCTAATCACTCAGTGACCTTTGTTACTTAAAAAATACTCTTTCTTATATTATAATTACTTATCACTCTGCCTCATTTTTCATTGCATCTCCCAGATGGTTGAATGACAAGAAATTAGACATTTATGTGGAACCACGCGTGAGAGGCGAACTGCTAGAGGAGTCACCTTACTTCAACTTTGTTCAAACCTGGAACGATGGTAAGCTTTGAAAGATTTACACATGCATGCTATAATCCAATACCATGTACTTAAGTATCTGCGAATCCAATTTTGATGTATTAGTATTAGACTCCTTTATGGACCAAACATGATGATATTTAAGTAGTTTCCTTTCTTGACACTTTATATGGAATGCTAGACTCAAGTCTATTTCTGCAGTACTATACCATTGATGTATTGTTAATTGTCTGTTCTTCCTCGTCTCCTCTTAGCATTTTGTGGTAGTTGAGGATAACCTCAGATTGTGTAATTGTGAGTTCATCTTCAGTGTTACTTAAGTTTACTGACAAATGACTCTACCCCAACTTATCGTTTTTTAAAGTTATTGCCTCTATTCTCTTATGATCATAACAGTTTATGTCCTTGCCTTGCAGACAAGGGGTTTCAGCAATTGCACACAAAAGTTGACCTAGTAGTGACTCTTGGTGGTGATGGAACTGTCCTCTGGGTACGCTCATTCAGTTTGATTTTAGCTATAAGTTCAATTACTATAGGAGGTTACGATATTTGACTTTTAGAATTTAGAAAATATTAATTTCTGGTTGGATAGAGTTTTAACACTTTTTAGTAGCAAGCTACATTGCATGTTAAACTTACTCTTATCCAAAAGCTTAAGCTATTAAGTGGAAGGCCCACATTCTTTCAATGGGGGACACGTCGACATATGTCAATCCCATTCAAGGCTATCACACGAACAGTTTCATACAATTCCATCCAGAAGGAAACAATTTATCACTGACAGTAGCTCAGTAGAGTTTCATAGTTTAACGTTGACCCTTTTCCCTAATCATCTTAATTAGTTTTTGCTTTGTACATTCCTTTATACTTCTCCAGCTTTTGCATATAAACAGTTGGCATCAATAACTGATTTTTTCTTATTTGCAGGCAGCATCAATGTTCAAAGGAGCGGTTCCTCCTCTTGTCCCATTTTCTTTGGGGTCTCTGGGATTTATGACTCCCTTCCGTATCCTTCATCTTTATCAAGAAGTTTTTTATTTTCAAAAAAGCACTGTGATGTTCTAGAAACACAGATTTCTAGTTAACGTACCTTTTTCTCTTTCTAGTATTTATTATTGTAGCGTTTTTCACGTTAGACTTGGTATCCTTAACTCTACCCTGCAGACAGTGACAATTACGAAAAGTGCCTTAATTCAATTCTGAAAGGTCCTTTTAACATCACGTTAAGGCACAGGTTGCAATGCCATATTGAGAGAGACGGCACCAAAACTGATTTTGAAACTAAACTTGTGCTGAATGAGGTAACTATTGATCGTGGAATAGCATCGTTTCTCACGAACCTGGAGTGTTATTGCGACGGCACTTTCGTCACACGCGTGCAAGGTGATGGGTTAATCATATCAACAACATCTGGAAGCACTGCGTATTCGTTGGCAGCTGGTGGATCAATGGTCCATCCCCAGGTATTTTTTTTCATCATTTGTCTTCGCTCCCATCTTAACTGATTCTCGGTGGGATGAATAATATCTGTTTCAATATAAATGTCCACTTTCTTTTTATGGTGTTAGTTTTTGGGTTAATTGCATACAACTATTGCGTACTATATGTCTTTTGCACATAACTATCCCGACTTTAAAACGTTATTAACAACTACCTAAGCTTTCAAAAGTTGCAGATAGTTCTTTTTTTGTCAAAAAATGATGAAAACACCCTTGAGCGTAATGTCAAATAATACCATTTTATTTTGTCGTTTTAATAGTTTTCTCTTAAGGAGTATTTTTACATATCTACTCAACTGTTTTCTACATCTAATCAAAATGTTCTTGGTAGTTATGAAGTCTTTTTTAGATTACGGTCAAGGGCATTTTTGTCACTTTCTGCCAAAAATAGTTATCTTCAATTTTTTGAAAGCATAAGTAATTGGAAGTAAAAGTTTAAAGGAAATTTTATCTCTATGCAGGTCCCTGGCATCCTGTTCACACCAATTTGTCCACATTCCTTGTCCTTCAGGCCTCTGATATTGCCAGAGCACGTAACGCTCCAAGTGAAAGTTCCTTCGGACAGCAGGAGCGATGCATGGGTATCATTCGATGGGAAGGACAGGAAACAACTATCGGCAGGTGATGCTCTTGTATGCAGCATGGCGCCATGGCCCGTGCCCACGGCATGCCAGAAGGATTCAACAGGCGACTTCTTGCGCAGCATCCACGAAGGCCTCCACTGGAACCTGAGGAAGACGCAAAACTCGGATGGCCCCAAGGATGCGTAAGCTTATCCACGAGTAAAATTACGTTGGAGCAAGATCTACATGGAGTTTGTTTGTTGTCATAGGAAGTGGATATAACAAGAGTCCTTAATTAAGGTGTGTTTTGCTTTGTTTATTCGAAATATGTTTGGTGTTGGCTTTGAGTTGGGTATACCGGAGATATAGAAAAGTGTACGGGAGGCCAGGAGATCGGTGTTGGTTCGGTTGCGTTGGAAATTTGTAAATCTTGATGAATTATAATAAGGGAAAATATTTGTTTAGTACTCCTAACTTATCACCTTTAACACATAAGGTATTTTAACTATAAAAATCGTTAAAATGATACTCTAACTATAAAAAAAAATATCATTTTAGTCTACGACGTTAACTTTTCATCAAAAAACGTAACAAAGTTCAAAATATCATTTTAGTCTACTGGTCGGCTTTGAGTACTGAGGTCATTGGTTTTGTTCGGGAAGCAGTGGAGACGAGTACTATTGATCGAGATGCCAACAAAACAACACTGGAACTGATACTCAAAACACATACACCCCGGAAGATTACGGACCTTTGACCAATAGCCTTGTGTAATGTAATTTTTCAGGATTCTTTCCAAAGTAGTGGTTAATCGTCTGAAATCTTTATTGGACCCTATCAACTCAGCCAATCAGGGAGCGTTTGTCCCGGGATGAACATTACAGGATAATATATTCATTTCATATGAAGTCATTCATTCTCTCCGACGACGGACGCAAGACCAGAACGATGTTATGAGTCTTAAGCTCGATATGAACAAAGCATATGATCAGGTGGAATGGTCTTTTATGTTCTTTTATTCTAGAATGATGGGAGCGTTTGAATTTGGACCCCATCGGAGGACACTCGTCCTTGCCTGTATGCAATCGATATAGTATACGATCAGTTTAGGGGAAAACAAGCGACACCCTTTACGGCAGGCCGATGCATCAGGAAGGGAGATCCCCTCTCCCGTATTTGTTCCTCTTCTGTATGGAAGGTCTCTCTCAGATGTTGGTTCAAGCAGAAAGAGAAGGGAGTCTACATGGGGTTACAGTGGCTCGGGGAGCACCAGTGGTATTCCATATTTTTTTCGCTGATGATTGCTACATATTTTGTCGAGCCAACAGGAAGGAAGTCGTACATCTCTAGAGCATCCTCACGGTATTTGGGGACATATAGGGTCAGGTGATTAATAAGGCCAAGTCCTCCATCTTTTTCAATACGAATATCCCTCAAGCAGACAGGCTCATGTGTTGTGCGACCTTGGACATCCAGAAAATCTCTCAGGCTTTAATGTACATGGGAGTCCCAAATCTGTTGGCAGGAAAAGGGGCCAGAGTCTCCAATTTCTCTGTGATGGCATCCTTACAAAGATTAGAGCATGGGATGGCCAAATGATCTCGGCCGGGGGAAAGGAAGTGATGGTCCGGCCAGTTTTACAAGTCCTACCGATTTATGCGATAAGCGCCTTTATGCTGCCCCAGAGTTCAGTCAACCAGATTCATATTGCTCTTGCCCGATATTGGTGGGCTGGTACACCCAGGGCCACGAAACCGATTATATGACAAGATTGGGCCAAATTATGTAGGCCGAAAGAGGAAGGTGGAATGGCATTCCGTGATATGCATGATATGAATGTAGCCATGTTTGCCAAGATGGGGCGGAAATTCCTATATGATGAGCCGGCTAGTCTAGTCGCTCGTATTTTCCAGACCCGATACTACCCAAAGAGGATTTCCTTATAATTGAGGCTGGGCTCAATCCGAACCAATTGTGGATGGGAGTTACGCTAGGGTTCGAGGAGAACTATTGGGGACGGTCGTGACACCCTTGTAGAGGGGATCCCATGACTTATAGGAAATGTAACTGTTATACCACCTCATACCACATGGAATCCGAGTTTGAAGGTGTCCGAGCTTGCGGTCCAACAGGGTGGGGCAGGGGATGTTGTAAAATTGGGTCAAATTCCCCCTGACTACAGTACAAGACATCGCTCAGGTCCCGATTCCGGTGCCAGATTGCCAAGATACGTGGTATTGGACCCATAACACGAGAGGCACATACACATGCAAAGAGGGATATAAAGCTCTAGCTCGTATTCATGGTCGATGACGAGTAACGGGAGGGGCCACGGTATGGATGGGGCTATGGGACCTTGATATCCAACCACATATAAAGGTATTATTATGGAGGTCTCTTTGAAGTACAGTGCAAGTGGCCGCCAACCTCCTGACTAAACATGTCCCAATTCTGGAGGTCGGCCTAGTCTGTCAGATGGATCAGGAAATCACCTCCCACTTACTTCTTCACTGTCGGTTCGCCCAAGAGGTTTGGGCCAAACATCAACTACAGTCTCCCATTCTATCACACCACTCACTAGAATCTTGGTTTACTATTATTATGGCACTCCCAGATATGATGGTCAAGACTCGGATAGCGATGATGATTTGAGAGATATGGAAAGCTCGGAATGGGATTGTGTAGGATCAGACACCACAATGAATAGATGCACTGGATGCAACGGTCCGTAGTAACCTATATAGCTGGAGAGAGGCCCGTTCAGGGGTAGTGAAGGATAGTGCTAATTCGCGACCTTGGAGGGAGGTCAGATTGTCCCCCCTACAGCGGAATTGGACATCGATAAACGTTGATGGGGCCGTTTTTTCGGATATGGGTCAGATGGGATGGAGCTGGTTATGCAGAGATGATCAGAGTTGTATTGTGGAGGGAAGAAATGACACTCTGTTAGGGACTTTGGGCTCGGAATTTACGGACGCCACGACCATTCTCCGCGCTCTCTAGTGGATT
>JAYMTN010001650.1:0-12445 GCA_036897425.1 Erodium trifolium
CGAATGGTCGCATGGCCGGTGAAATGTGTGATCACCGTCCAAGTGTGCCACTTGGCCGACGAAGTGCTTGATTATCAGCCAAGTAAATCAATTGGCAGATGCCGAAAACAATTTCGTCAACCAAGAGGATTTCTCTTGCAGTGTGATCTACCGGTACTAACACATTCCATTACCAAACTCGTCCTTCCTAAGATGAAGGAACATATGAAAGTTTATTGTGGTTAAGAGTGAAACTTTTCTAACGCGATAAGATCATCCCTATCATGTTATATATATATATATAAGTACAAAATACCTGATTTTATGCATCATTACAAACCAAACCAACAAAACATTACAGCTGAAGTAACATTATATCCACACAACTAGTCATCCACACGAGAGATCGAAGAAAGAGTGCACGTTCATCAAGTAAAAACACCTCGTATGGATTCCAGAACTCGATCAGCTGCTTCTGGCCCGAACAACCTCGGAAAGCTCGAGGCCAGATCAATCTCTATAGTTTTGTTCTTAACCAACCTGTCTCTTTCTTCCAAACAAGTCCTTTCAGTATCACTAACCTCTCTATCTCCACAAGCACACTGATCCAACCAGATCCCCATCACTTCCTTCGCAATGGGATGCACATGGTTCTTTATGATCTCTTCCATGCGCTCACCTTCCTGAGTTTCTATTCTGACCATGATCACCGTGGGAGAGGAAAGGGTGCGGAGGTAAAGGGATGTTGTGAAGTAGGGTTTAGCCTCTGGGATCTTCTCGAGCATTTGCCTTTGAGACTCCAACTTTGTTTCTTCGTAGAAAGTCTTGAGGTAATCTGGATTGAGGACAAGGTCTTTTCGGGGAGGCAAGTCAAGTATGAGAATTAGTGTTGTTGGGCTACTCTGTATCAGCTCAACCATAAAATTTGGGGCATCTGTGGATGAGTTCAGATAGGTTGAGAGACTTGTTATGCTCAGTGCTCCTCCGGTTGGTAGCTCACAGTGTATCCAACTTCCGAGTATGAAATCAATCTGACACAAAATGTTCAGAGATCAATACCAACATAAAATGTACAAAAGAGATTAAGAATAAAGTATAACTCAACCTATGGACATGTTCTAATAAACTTAAAGTTTGAGGTCAAAGTCAACACCATAAGGTGTACATTCATGCCTCAAAGCTGTTTTGTAGACAACATTGACACTTCATAAACGATAAGTGACAATGGAAAATTTAGGCAGTGACAATATTCGGCCGAAACCGTGTTCTTCATGCTTGATTCATCAAATGATCCACCGCCAAGAAAATCATATAAAGGGACGGCGTTGATTCCTTGAACCAGATTCCTCACAAAACCAACAGGACTACTTGTTCGTGAATTTATTCAAAGTGGCTTTTGAAGATACCAATTCCCAAATCCCATTATATGTCAAGGGAACATAACTATATATGCACCAAATTTCAATTAATAAGCTAACAGTTCAAAGCCAATGGACATTTCAGATGATTATGGTTGTTATGATTGCATTTTCTAGAAGTTGGAGGTTAATTTAGGTCCTTTTGTTGGTTGGATATTTCAGTACAATGAAATTGGAATTCGGAAAAAAGAAAGTAGTACATAACTAAAGAAAATTATGAACATTTGGATTGAATTAGAAAATTATATGTTAACCAGGTCCGATTAGACCGAACAAAAAAGGATCTAATCCACCAATTAAAGAATGATCAAACTAAAGTGCACTTAAAACTCCAACTTTGAACCAACAAACCCACTCAACAAGAAAGAACTCCCAAACCCACCTAAGGCGTGGACTCCTCAAAGGTCACTCTCTAATTTGTAGGGTTAATTACCTTTTGTACCCCAAAGTTTTATAACGTTCAATAAAGTCCTTACGTTTTGGTAACACACATTTAATAACCCTTATAAATTGGTCACAAATAATTTAATACCCATTATCTATTGGTAACAGAACATTTAATACCCCTTATGAATTGGTCACTGATCATCAAAATAGCTTACCAAAATTTTGTCTACTGCGCTATCAATACATAAGGGTACTAAAGGACTGTTACCAATACAAAAGGGGTACTAAAGGTAATTAACCCTAATTTGTAAATTAGCACTAAAATTATACCTACAATCATTTGCATGTGATACTACAAATCCAAATTAAACAATCAGTCACTAAGACGAGTAGGAATTACCGGGGAGGACTCGACGCCGCGCCTGATGTGAAGAGAGGCTTGTGCAGTTCCGTTCTGGTTCTGGAAATATTGCACGTCCGGCGGGAGGTTACAAGGGAGGAGCTTGGAACCAAATCGATTCTCTACCGCCGACACGAGATCAACCATCAGGTCTCTCCGAGGGGCGGAGACGTACGGGAACTCCATGAACTTTTTGCGACCTTCGTCGTGCGGATCCATGGAAGACGATAACGATGCAACAGTGGTGCGAGACCTTGCAGAACTCGACGGAAAGTAGTGTGAGTGTGACACCGAACGCTGTAGTGGACGGAAGAAAGATGGAAGCGGGAACTGATAGATGACAGTCATTTGTTTCTAGGTCGAATCCGAGGCTTTACTTGTACTAACTTGCTGATCTTTTCCTGCCATGACTGAAACTCATCGGAGAGTTTGGTCAGGCGAAGCTCCTCGGAGCTCGGCGGTGGCAAGGAGAGCTAGAGAGAGATGGAGAGTTTGGGCGAAATGTGACCGAAGGCATTGGATAACGAGTCTGTGGTGTTAGAAGAAGCGGGTCAATGAGGTCCGAACCGGGTCATGGAGTGGAGCGGATCACCCGTGGGTTATTGGGCCATAAATACGGATGGGCTTTGTTCATCGACTCAAATGAAGCCGGCCTTGGTCTAGTTTGTCGAGACGAGCGAGGGACGGTGCTGGGCATTCGAACCAAGGTCATTCCGAGTTTCGGATTTTCCATTTTTTTCTTTCTAGACTCTTTCTCTCGGTAAAAAGTCGTGCATTCCACGTGAGTTCCTTTATTATGTTTTCTGACTTAGAGTTGATAGAGTCGTTTTTTGCGACAATCGATTTCCGAACGGTTGTGGATGTTTTTCTTGATGAGTTGTAAATTTCAGAGAAGTTTTGGGTGGTAAGATAGAGACTCGATTTAGTGCGGTATGCTTCTTTGTTTCCTACCCTGACATGCGTATCGGCTCTACAAGATAAATCTATCCAATATAGCTTGACAAGGTCTGTTCAATAGCCTTACCAAGTCCAATGAGGCACCCGCGGGGACACATGAGAAGAGGAACTTTCCGCTTCCATTCCAATTGACAGTGACTAATTGCACTCATCAGTCAATCTATGCGATCTTTGAGCCGATTAGGTCCCCTACATAAGATCGAGACGCATTATAACACCATAATGAAGCTTGAGTCGAACCATAATTCATTTTTTACTAGTTTTATTCCACCGAAGATATCCATTTTCTCCCCATTATTTGTTCACTAGAGATTATGCTTTGTATTAGGGCATAGGGATGAGAAATTTTCTCATATCTACATCTAACTATTATGTATTTTTACCTAATTATACCTAACTGTTTTTTCGTCTAAAAATATTACCTTTCCAAAATTTTCAATTTAGGAGCATTTTCGTTTATCACATCATATTAATTTAATCCCAAATATCAATAGTTTCATGCGTACAGTCAAAATATTTTGTTCCGAAATCAGTTATAACAATTTTTATAATGTGTAACCTACCAAAATCATTTTTTGCTGGTCAATGACACAATAATATGGCGACAAAAAATCAGCCATTGGTTTGTAAAATAGCGGTTTTGTTTCCACTTGATCTACCGTCCAGATACACTCGTTTACATTTCATAAAGAAACCCAGAGAAATCATCAAAACCAACGGCCCAGATCTGATATTGTCGTCTCTAGTTTTAGACGATGAGCAAGTACCTTCTACACAGTATCGCCATCTCTCCTGTGTATCCCAACAACCCGATAGAATCTTCTGCAAAACCACAGGTCGTCGTCACCAACACATTGCTCCGGAGGACCCAGAGGAAGAAGATGGTCTCAGCTTCGGCTGCTACTGAACACGATGAGAAAAGTACCTCTCAATCTCACACTTTCGCTTTTTGTTCTTAATTAGCTCCATATTCATCCGTAATTGGCTCTTAATGACGAAGAAATCGATGTTTGGCATTTGAAAATTTTCAGGTTCTGCTCGGAGAGTAGCTGTTGTTGGTGCTGGTGTTAGGTGAGTTTCCATGAATTGTCCGAGCCAGAAGGATCATGGGTTTTGATTGATTTCTCTGTTTGTGCTTGAATTTGTGTTGTTGTTGTTGTGCTTAATTTTGTAATGCGCATGGTGTTGTGTGGTGATTTTCAAGTGGGCTTGCGGCTGCTTACAAGC
Source organism: Erodium trifolium (assembly GCA_036897425.1). Taxonomy (NCBI): domain Eukaryota; kingdom Viridiplantae; phylum Streptophyta; class Magnoliopsida; order Geraniales; family Geraniaceae; genus Erodium; species Erodium trifolium. The sequence goes on from JAYMTN010001650.1 coordinate 4,369, forward strand.
TGAAATCAAATGGGTTGAATGTTACTGTGTTTGAGGCCGATGGAAGAGCTGGTGGGAAGTTGAGGAGTGTTTCACAGAATGGGCTTGTTTGGGATGAAGGAGCAAATACAATGGTAGAATTGTGATAATCATTTTTTAGCTCCTAAATTGTGAGTGAGGGTTCTATGTATCAGGATGCTGAAGTTTAGTTGACATTGTGCAGACTGAGGCTGAAATGGAGACAAGAAGTTTGCTTGATGATCTTGGTCTCCGAGAGAAACAACAATTTGTAAGCATTTGCTCCAAGGGAAATGAGAGGAAGTTTTGGCTATAGATTGCGTTTTCTTATAATTTATATACTATAGCGTAGGGGTCGGGATCTCTTAGATCTTTGAATTATGAAGTAATGTGTTCCCACTTTGTAGTTTACACTTTTGGAAATCCGTGTTAGTTAATCTTTGTGTTGAACTAGGTTAATTTTCGATCGAGTTTACTTTTGTCCTTTGTTACAGCCGTTGGCACAAAACAAAAGGTACATCGTGAGAGATGGAGTGCCTGTCTTGGTATGTCTTGCATTTTGATCCTGTAATGCTTAAGTATAGGGAATGTATTTCTCTTGTTTTATCATATTTATATTTCTTTCCTTTGCTTCACTTTAATAATAACCTCAGTGCATCCTTGTCCCTTGACAGTTACCCACCGACCCCTTAGCTGTGATCAAGAGCAATATTCTTTCTGCAAAATCAAAGGTTTGTATTCTAAAAATGTTGTAGGTAGACTCCACATCTGAAAGGTTTATGAAGTTAGTATCCAGGGCTTCTGATTTAAACACTTTCGGGAAAAATCATATCCCGCTAACTCATATCTGTCCGAATGCACTTAGATATACATAGCATGCCATCTGCTTCTGTTTTTATTTTATTTTCTAGGGAGAAGATTGTCGTTGGGATAGTTATGCAAACTTGAAAATATTTCTTCTGTGCATTTTATTTTTTAAATACATATGCTAGTAGAGTAACTGTGTGAAGTGGACCCTAGTAAGAAGGATGCTTATTTTCCACGTATTTGTATTTGTATATGCTCATGCACATTGTTTAAGCTTGAAAATTTATGGCATGCATTTTTGTGTTTGCAGTTACAGGTCATTCTGGAACCGTTTGTGTGGAAGCAAAGTTATAAACCGAAAGTGCCAGAGGATAATTCTGATGAAAGGCAATTCACCCTTTTCACTAGACTCCCTTGCAATTCCATATATCTGTGTTTAGGAAGCGTTTTTCTTATTATATAATTAGCTATTTGGTTTTCTGCAGTGTGGGCGCTTTCTTTCAACGTCATTTTGGCAAAGAGGTAATAGTTGCATATATTAGCCATGAAACCTCTGTCTAATGACTTGTGCATGTAGCATGATCAAAAAGATCGGTAACTTTTAGCTGTAATGTTCTAATGTCATTCTTTATGCTTAATATTTTTTTTCTTATAAGGTTGTTGATTATCTAGTTGACCCTTTTGTTGCTGGTACTAGTGGGGGAGATCCTGATTCTCTTTCTGTGAGTATTACCTCTATCCATTGAATGGTTAAGTTCTATGCTAAGAAACATATTTTTTGGCATGCTTTTTAAAATGCTACACCATTTAGTGAATTGGCTATATGGGTTATTGCAAATTGTGAATTATAACATTCAAGTTTTTGTTCCTGTTCATTTTTACCCTGTCATTTCGTCAAACAGATGCGCCACACTTTTCCAGAGTTATGGAATCTAGAGAAAAGGTATAAACTATGCATCTTTCTGCATTTCATTTACTGATTTTACACCCTCTTTGCCTGATAATTTTGTCAACTTTCCCTTTCGTTGTTCGGACTAATATTGGCTGCCGATTGGCTCAGGCTGTTTACTTGTTTAGCATCATGCAATCTGCATATCTTTATATCTGACAGAATTATTTGCAAAACAGATATGACATTATCTTCTTGGTTCACTGAAGGATTAAATCCTGGCACCATCTTTTGTTTGAACTTGAATTGATTTTCTCTTTTTACAACATGACGTGCAGTGTAAAGTTGAATTTGTGAGAACTTTGTGTCAAGATGATTTTCCTTATTGACTGTTTGTAAAAAATCTCAGTGATATAAGCCTACAGAATTGACCATTATAATGCTGTGACATAAACTATCTCATTCTCATTAATACCCTTCAAGCTGAATATACTGATGCTTCAGAATTAATGAAGTTAATGTTTACTCACCAATTTATATATTAGCTCCATGTTCCTCGCTGAGTGCCCCAAAACAAGTTGACTCAATGTTGCAACTTACTTCATAGTTTAATTGTAAAATCATCAAGCAAGCTGTTGTAGTCCTCCAGGTCATGCATATAGTTACTAAATGATTTTCTTTTAAACAATGCTCATTGCTCTATCTTATGGTAGTTGCAATGACAAATTTTCTTTTCTTGCAGACATGGTTCTGTTATAGCTGGTGCAGTCAAATCACAGTTATCGGCTAATAAGGAAAGGAATGGACAAAAGAAGGATTCTTCAGAAAAAAAGAAGGCTCAGCGTGGTTCATTCTCTTTTCATGGTGGAATGCAGGTACTGCCTTATGGACAACTTATTTTTCCTCAACTTTCCTAATGGGAATTGTCTGTACATGTATGCCCATTACTGAGTAGTTCAGGACTCTTTGAGCTTTGTGGTGGAATTTTTATAGATGAGTACAACTCTTGAGCTCCCTATGTTTTTGTGAGAATAACTTGGAATGATGATCATATTTGCCTCTACGTGGCCTACCCAGTGTCCATACACTTTATCCATATGGTGTGTGCTAAACCAGAGGCTTTGTTGTGTTCATATCTTGAGTTTTTTTTTTCAGACACTTACCGACAGGTTGTGCGAAAAGATTGGAAAAGATGATATCCAGCTGAAGTCAAATGTTTTGTCATTATCTTATAGTCACGAGGGAGAATCTACATCAGATAATTGGTCACTTTCATGTGCTTCTGACTATGGCAAGAATTCACAAGGTTCATCATTTGATGCTGTAATCATGACGGTTAGTATGGTTCTTAGTCACAAATTCAATCATCTACTTTTATTCATTTTTTATGCAAAACATTTCTGGTAAGTGTGCACAGCAGCAAACATGCCCAAGAAGGGAAGATGTATGGAAGATAATATGCATGTTCCTTGTGTCTGCTGCCAGATTCTTGATCTACTGCCATGTCTGAGTTGGGTTAAAAGAAATAAGATTTTTCATTCATGACTGATATTTCTCATGTTCTGGTTCTATGACTTCTTCATCATCACCTAAAACAAACACATACATATATTTATGTGCATTGCAAGTTTGCAACACCATGTTTTCTTCTAACCAAGAAATATTTTTTCATAGGCTCCTCTGTGTAATGTTAAAGAAATGAAGATTACAGAAAGAGGAAACCCCTTTTCGCTGGACTTTATTCCTGAGGTATTTACTCCATTGTTGTGACTTGAACATTTGTTTACATGTAAATTAACGTTCACATATTACATCATTTCCCTCAGAATGTATTAATGGATGCATAAAATGATTGATATCATTCCACTAATAGATGGAAGAAAGCAAAAGGTATAGCATGTAGTAATTTTTTTTGAAGACAAGGGTAACGAAAATGTACGCCTTTATATTTTTCCTGACATGCATTTCCCTTTCAACTTTTATATGACCATTTTTGGATGGAAGAAGAGACTAGATCATCTTACAGAACATTCAAACTAGGAGATACCATACTACTCCCTCCGTTCCAAAACAAGTAGCTACTTTCCTAACTTTTTTGAGGAAGTGAATTATGCTTGGATTACCAACAATGTCCTTGTATGAGTTATTTAAGCATCTTAGCAAGTGGGGAAACACGGTTACACGGGGACGTGGTGGGAAAGTTAAACAGCTGTCATGTTTGGAAAAAGTTGCCATAGACTAACTTGTGTTCTTAACTTTTTCCTTCCTTTCACTAAACATGAAACCATAGAACTGGAATTTTTTGTTGAATGAAAAGCATCCTAACTCTTGTGCTTTTTATAAGTTCTAGCAGCAATCACACTAACCTTTCTGTTCATACTATATATGTAGGTAAGTTATATGCCACTATCAGTCATTATAACTGCCTTCAAGAAAGAGAAGGTCAGCAGACCCCTAGAGGGATTTGGTGTTCTGGTTCCTTCAAAAGAGCAAGCAAATGGTTTTAAAACCCTCGGTAATGCTTGGCCATGGCTCTGCAATTAACTAACTTTCAGTACCCTTTTTTTACTGCTCACCAAACTGCATAATCTGATTTGTGCAGGTACACTCTTTTCATCAATGATGTTTCCAGATCGTGCTCCTGATGACCAATATCTCTACACAACCTTTGTTGGGGGGAGTCGAAATAGGGAACTAGCTAAAGCTTCCAAGTATGGAATGTGTACTTTACAATATCTTCTGGCCACACTCACTACATTTATTTTAAAATTAATGGTTCCGTTCTTATTTATTAATTGTTGCCGTAGAGCTGAGCTGAAGCAGATAGTAACTTCCGACCTTAGACAGTTGTTGGGAGCAGAGGGGGAGCCCACATTTCTGAAGTATGCATACTTTAGTATGCATTTCTTTTAGCATTTATATTATGTAAAAGGAAAGTAAGGCCGATATCTACTATTTAATCTGTTCTGGTTTGGTTTATACTTGATGGCAGCCATTTTTACTGGAGTAAAGCATTTCCCTTGTATGGGCATAACTATGGTTCAGTCCTAAAAGCTATAGAAAAGATGGAGAAAAATCTACCAGGTTTCTTCTACGCAGGTATCAACCCCAAGTTTGTAATATAGGAACTTGTGATTTATAAGTTATAACTGATAGTCACAGTGAGTTCTTTTTATATCCTGTCCATTACCCACTGAAAAGTTAAATATCGGTTCAGTCCAGATATTCAAACATTACCTTTTCACGTAAGTGTCAAACCTGAAGATTTTGGTCATGGCCTGGCAGGTGCATGAACCCCCGCAGTGTTATTAATTTTCTTAGGGGGTCAAATCTATCTTAAAGGGCCAATATTAGAATGTAGGAATCAGAAATGTGGCGGCTTCACCAAAGCTTGCTTGTCCAACTGGTCAAGCACTTGAAATTGGGTCTTGGGGCCAGGGTTTAAGTTCACTCCCTATTTATCTTCTATTCCCAAAATATGTTGAGCGGTTGAGCCTCTCTCTATTCAATCTCTTGTCGGGCCTTTCTCTCTCTGTCCATTCAGCCAATATTGGGCATTTCTCAAGGTTTTAGAGGTCAAGTTGCAAGATTTAGAGCTCTCTTCTACGTAAGAGGCTCATTTCTTTCTTGAAACATCAATCTTTGAAAGTTCTTGAAGAATCAAACAATATTTGGTGCTCCCTTCTGCAAAAGTAAGGTCTTGAACACAAATGATATGATACAGCTGATTTAGTCAATGAAAAAAAAGGAATGCAGTGGCTTATGTGAACTGCATTGTATAATGTTGAGTAATAGCTTGGAGTTATATTCTTACATGTGGTGTTACTGTGAACTTGGTAGGTAACAACAAGGGTGGGCTATCTGTTGGCAAAGCAATAGCTTCTGGAATCAAAGCAGCTGATCTTGTGTTGGACTACCTGGAATAGTTGAATCTTCTTCTGCTGACAAGAAATAAAGACCATCTTTCTAAAAATACCCGAACGGGCTCTTCTGCTACTGATATTTGTATTTCCTCCCATTCCCTTCCTCATTAGGTTTGAGATGTGTAAGAAAAATGCTTATTGATGTATACCTATTTTCTATAGCATATCAACTTGACTAATATATTGCTGTACCTGTACCAGAATTTATCACAGTTTCTGTATGATTTCTCTAATGCTGGTGATGTTCAATGTGATATTTTTGTTCCCCTTGACATGGACAAATCAGGTTGGTGAGTCCATTACTTGTGAACTCTGTCATACCAAAGCTCAAGGGCAGGGGGCACCGAGGGCATTAAATAACATCAAGGACAGGATCAATCACAACCAGTTGGCCTTTTCTCTTGTGAATGGTCAGTATGGTGGTCAGTTGTCTACATTATTGCAGAGAGGTTTTAGGTTATTTATTATTATACATAACTAGGCAATGGGCACCGCGCGATGCGCGGTGCATGGCGTGAGAAAGTGCGTTTAATACTTGTGTGTTGAAGACGCAATTTAATTGTGGTTGTGCTTGTGGTTGGAGACGGTGATCAGGCCGGAGGCATAAATTTGATTTGTATTACACTATTAGCTTAATTAATAATTTGTAAAGGTTAGTTCAGGTTATTATGTAACAGAAAATTGATCCAAGCTCTTTAATGGAAATGGTAAGTACGCTACACAAATGATAGTATGAAACTCCTATACCTGAGAGTCTGACAGCCAAACTACAATTTAGTCTAAAGTTGAGAACTTTATGTTTATAAATTAACAAAATTCCTAAGCCATATTTAATAGGACATCTCCAATCGTTACACTATAGTCTATTATATGGTTCATAATAGAGTTTTGGCGGATTGTGCAAGATTGAGAAGCCACCATATATATACGAACGGCAGAGCCATTCTGGATTCACCAATTTATTGTCATAAAATTAACAAATATATCAAACAAAACGCTAGCTGAAGTTTCTGAAAAGCTAAAAACAAATGCATACACCAACATAGTATTTTTTTTTCTTTTAAAACACCAACATAGTATTAACCAATGGCAATAACATGATTAATTTAACCGGCCAATCAATAAACTTAATGAGTAAAGACTTATGAAGGCCAAAAACAAAATTCAGGAATTCATAATTTTCCAAGGGAATTATAAACTTCGAATAAATGGGAAGATGAAAGGAAAGAAAATACAGTATTTGAATTTTATTCATGAACACCCATTAAAAAATTGTAGCAGACTCATAAAATAATTAATTATTGAACATAGAGAGTAACCATTAGGTCAGTCAAGTTGTCACAAACATTCAGGCTCTCAATTTCTCCATACTTGCTCAGCTCCTTGAAGAGATCTTCATAAAAATCTTACAAAAACATCAGGATGTAAAAAGAAAACCCCATACCGCACTGACAATATAAAGTGCATTGTGTCTATGCTATCAAATGGCCAAGTAATAATTTCATATAACATAATCAAAACAGTAGAAAATTGGTTTCAAAAGATTCTACAGTTTATGTAAACTGAAACCCAGGAGGCAAAATATATGAACAAATCATTCACAACATTCTGCCACAAATGTCTGGTACAATTATAAAGCTGGAATTCAACTAATACAACAATCTCACACACGACTCAACAAACAAATAGCACATTTGACTATAGTTATGGATACACACAAAAAATTGAAAAATCCAGGTAAGTAGAGCCAAATTGCAAGAGAACATCGATTATCAAATTATCACCTACTTTGGGTACTTCAACCGCTCATATATTCCTTTGGTAACCAGGTTCACAAACAAATTTCCTAAGGTAATATGCACAGAAAAGGAAGGAAGATTAAAAAGATAAAGAGATGATTTTAAAAGAGACAAACATGGCATGAAAAAAAAAACAATTAACAGAGCATAGTCTTTAAAAAAAAAACTAAATTGGTCTCATAAAAGCCCAATTATAAGATGAAACGAAGATCTTTCAGGACTTTTTCTAATTCTCCAATAATATAATGGAATTAAATTTGCTACTCTGATTCATGGTTTCAGATTTGATAGAGTCGAATATGTATTAACAGAAAATATTGCTAAATTAAGTTATTGCCAAAACAGTTATAAAGAAAATATCAACATTACATGAAATTGATAAGAAAATTACCTAAATCAGAGCACAAAAGCAAGATATTTTTAGTAACTTGGTAAATCCACATGACACACCTAGAATTAAAAAAAGCTATGTGCATCACAACCCTTACCTGCTGGATAGCATCAAAGATGGGCATGAATACATCAATGTCATAATTGCTCATCTTGTTCTGAAGTACAGATGTTAATCTTTCAAAACCCATCCTAGTATCAACATGGTTAGAAGGTGGAGGTTTCAAGGAACCATCACTTTCCCTATTGAACTGCATTTAGAGTAACGAACC
>JAYMTN010001651.1:0-12443 GCA_036897425.1 Erodium trifolium
TGAATCATGGAGAATGGGATCATTAGTTGAATTTGCAGCGTGGTCGACGATGGAAGACGATGGTGTCCCCTCCGAAGTATCGACAACAGCGGGTGGAAAATCGACAGCGACATTGTGTTGTCGTGGATCACGAACAGGACCCCTTGTTAGCCCCAACAATCAGGCAAGGTCTGCTACACAACCTCACAAGTCCCAATGAATAGTTGAATTTGCAGGCGTGGCTGACAATGGAAGACGGTGGTGTCCCCTCCGAAGTGTTGACAACAACAGGTGAAAAATCGACGACGACGTTGTGTTGTCGTGGATCACGAACAAAAGCCTTTGCTAGCCCTAACAATCAGGCGATGTCTGCTACACAACCTCACAAGTCCCGTTGAGTACCAGAGGCAGAGGGAGAGCGAGACGTTATTGAGGAGATACATCCCATCACAATGGAAGTTGGCACAACCCGATACTTAGCCTCTTCCTCTTCCTAAGGGCCTCCTTGGATGCTTAACATCATCATCACCTCCCCTCAAGGTTCTCTACCAAGGGACCAACGTGCTCATTAGGCAAAACAAGTCCATCTAAGTTGAGTTAGGAAAGTGCAAGTTGCAATAGTAACGCGCCTCCATGGGAATAGGGATCCACCCCCCAAAAGTCACATGGATTAGTCATATAAGTTTGGTACAGGGTAAGCATTTCGGGCCTTTCCTGAACTGTACCTCACCTTACATTTATGTTTTCAGTTTTGTTACCTCTTACTTTTTTTTTAATAAATTTTCGCACTTACGCTAAAAAAAAACTATGTTCGATACAAAAAGTAAAGATTTAGGAATTGGTGTAACTTGCCCGTGTACTGCTTCCCAACTGTTAGAGAATCTAGCTAATACATAAGTTGCTTGAATTGTTTCTTTCCTCACAAACTCCAACCGAAACTCTGGGAGTGCTCTCTGTTTTGCTCTACAGTCCGCCACCAGTCCCCTAAAAGTGAAATCATCTATGTCTTGTTGATGACTTGAACTATGTCGAGGCAGTCAGACTTTACCGTCCTCTCACCTTCTACGATAACCTAATCCAACGCCTCATTGAGACTTAAAATTTCTATTGTCTCTGGGTCCTGATGTCTTAGGAATAATAAGCATTTTGTCGTCATTATCACCTCATTTTCCCCGACATATCATTTCACCCCGCCTAGTCCGGATCCTATCACCGCTCCGTCTACATTCACCTTGGAAACTCTAACTCTCGGTTTAACCCACCAATTGACCATGATCCCTCGCCCTCCCACACTATGTGTTCAGCGAAACCAGACTACGCCACGCCATTCATCGTCGTCTACGGAGCTTCTTCCTCACCGTGAAGCAACGAATCCTAGTGGTTTCCTCTGCCCAAAAATCGTTGTGGTCTTTTTCTTCCTCGGCCGAACCGCCGTCATCTCCAAATCTGAACGTGAGTTCAAATCTATACTGATAAAATATAAAAGACCTCTATTGGTACATGCGGAGGTTGAAGTAGTAAAATTAAAATTTTTAATGTGGTAAATAAAAAATGTGACGAATTCAATGTAATTTTGTGTAAGCTTATCCTAAAACTTTCAACTTAAGCACGATGATTCACATGTACAACTTAACCCATACCAAATGCTACATTTCTACATTGGATGATATTTGGTGTTTTGAACTCTAACCCAGTGTCTAAATGTAAAAGATAAAATAAGTTTGTTTAAGGAGCACAAGGGATCCGTGGCGCAATGGTAGCGCGTCTGACTCCAGATCAGAAGGTTGCGTGTTCGATTCACGTCGGGTTCAATACCCGGATATCGAGTCCCTTATTTTTTAATCTCAACACAGAGACAACCAACTTTTGTTTTATTTTTTAATTTTCAATAATTAATTATAGTTTTGTAAAATAACCAACAGTTGTCAAGAAAAGGAGGCGAGTCCTGAAATGCATGAACAGGACCCCAAATCCCCACTTTTTCTTCAGCTTCTATTCCACGGCAATGCGTATCGTAGTGGTGTTACTCTCTCCGTGAATCCCAATCTCTCGGTGACGCCGCTCTAATGGAGGCTGGAAAGTACAGCTCCGGCGTTAGAGTCGTCGTTATCGGCCACCGAGGCACCGGCAAATCTAGCTTGATCGCAGCTGCCGCCTCCGAATCTTTCCCGGAGAACGTTTCTCCGGTGCTTCCTCCTACTCTCCTCCCTCCCGATTTCTACCCCGATTTCGTCCCCGTCACCATAATCGATACTTCTTCCAGGTACATATATGTCGTCGTTCGTTCTCACAGGCTCTTGTACGGACATTCATCTATACATGTACGTATTGTAAATGTACCTAGAGGTTTATTGCTTAATTAGTTCATGGCTACTGTTTGATAATTTGTTCTAGGTCTTTGAGCTGTTTTGAATGCGAATTTGCATCAACTCTCTCATTTTGAAATTCTGAACATTATAATTTTGTTATGATTCATTATAAGCATGTTGCAAAACTTCTAAGTTCATGATGGATATTAATTGCATCCTCATTTTTATATTTAGCTTGGAGGACAGAGCTAAGCTCTTTGTAGAAGCCAAGCGAGCAGATGTAGTGGTTATAACATATGCATGTGATACGCCGCCAATGACACTTACTCGCCTGAATATTTTCTGGCTCAGAGAACTTCGTCGCATAGAGGTTTGTGGGATTAATATTTTAGCAACTCCTTTCTTATAGCCATTTGCCCATATTATTAAATAGAATGGTAGTTAAGATTACTCTTCATTTACTCCATTACTAATTTGTAGGTGAAGGCCCCAATCATTGTGGTTGGTTGCAAGCTAGATTTGCGGGAAAAGCTACGTCCAGTCAGTGTGGAGCAGCTCATGGCGCCGGTTATGAAAGAGTATAGGGAGATTGAGACATGTCTAGAGTGTTCTGCAGCTAACTTAACTCAGGTTAGATCAATATACCTAATGTAGAGTGTTGGCTTTAGTCTTTGTCAGCAGCATGCATAACATGACATCCTAATTAATGACACCTTAACCACCCAGTTCTACCCAATATCAACTGGTCCCTTTAGATTATATCATAATAAGTATCTCTTACAGTACCAAGAGAGTTCAGCAAACTATTTTATGCATGTTTTGACAATAATGCTTAGGGTTTAATTCCAGATGTGGTTATAATGCTTTCACATTAATACATTTGATGAGAAGGTTAGCTGAATTAATAATGTGCACAAATATTGTGATGTAATGATATTTTATATCTTCCTTTTTACTAATGGAATTTGGAATTGCACTATTCTGAAACACTCAAGGAACCTTGTGGGTGTTTCTTAAAATTTGAACTCCAGGAGAAGTTGAAAAATGGGATATAAGTGACAGATGTAGTAGATACACGATGGGAAGATTAAAAAGGTTAGACAAATCAGAGCATGGTATGTGTAAGCACTAAGCACAACAGCCTAAGGAACAGACCTAGGCCAACAACATACTAATCATATTAAACAAACTGAGGCAGATGCATATCAGTACAGCTTCAGTTATCCTTTTTTCGTACTCCAGTATTTTCATATGAAGATAGATACCGGAGTATCAATAATTGTGTTTGTGTTTTGATTTCATGCATTGTTGTAGTTTGGCACTGTCCCTGTTCTCTGTGCTCTGTATTTCAATTATAATGAGACGTCTACTTAACTGAGCTTAAAAATTAGATTTATCTGCTTGTAGGTCCCTGAGGTTTTCTATTATGCACAAAAGGCAGTACTTTATCCAGCGGCTCCTCTGTTTGATCAAGAAACTCAGGATTTGAAACCACGATGTATGAAGGCATTGAAAAGAATATTTATCCTTTTTGATCATGACATGGACGGTGTTCTTAGTGATGAGGAGTTGAATGATTTTCAGGTTTCTTTTTAAATCTTTGCTTTGTATTTGTTGTATGAGTATCTTTTGCCCTGAATCTAATTTTCTTTGGTGTTGCTAAACAGGTTAAATGTTTTAATGCACCATTGCACCCTGCTGAAATAGTAGGTGTTAAGACACTGGTACAAGAGAAATTCCCGCAAGGAGTCAACCAATTTGGTCTCACCCCAACTGGGTTCCTTTTTCTCAATGCTCTTTTTATAGATAAGGGGCGTCTCGAGATGACTTGGACTGTCTTAAGGAAATTTGGATATGATAACGATTTAAAACTTAGGGATGACTACCTTCCAGCTCTAATTAAGCGTGCTCCTGATCAGGTATCATTGATATACACAACTCGTTGCAGTATACATTTATTCTGGTCATTTTGGTTCTTCTTTGTAAACCTTTAAAAATTTACCCTCGTCTACTAGTAGAAATTAGTAATCTCTCTCATTCCCCCCTGTCTTGTAGACTGTGGAGTTGACAAGTGACGCTGTACGGTATTTGAGTGGGGTCTTCCAGATGTTTGACACTGACCATGTACCTGCAAACTTCTATCATAATCTTGAACCACGATTCCATGAAATATAAGATGATTGAATGTTTTATACTGTTAATTGTGATCTTACTAGGATGGAGCTCTACGGCTTTCTGAGCTTGAAGATCTATTTTCAAACGCTCCCGAAAGGTAAACTTGGTCTCTCTTTTATAATTAATTGGATAATGCCTAATTTTTTATCCTCTACTCAGTTTGTTGTATCTGTTATCATGTCCATCTCTTTTGTGCCCAATGCATATAGTTTGCTTGCATGTTTGTTTTCCAGTTTTTGATAAGAGTATACTATTGCTCTTAAATTTTAGTTGATTTGTTTTTATATTACTAAAATGTTTCATCCAACATTCTATCTGGTGCACAGGAATTAGAGGCGTATTATGTTTACTAAAACATTGATATTGCTATTAACTTGGACTAATTCTAACAATAAATTTTGAATATTATATATTTTTATATAAATCTGGTTCCAATACAAGATTTAGTTCCTTAGGTATCACTTCTAGAATTCGAAATACAATATTCCTATATTTTCTGATGGTATGTTCTATTGCCTATGAAATCTGGTTCCTTAGGCATCAATCCATATTGTTTCTAATACTTAAAACATATTTCTCAACTGATCTGTTCATGCTTAAACTCCAGTCCTTGGGATGAGGCACCTTATAAGGATGCGGCAGAAACAACAGCCCTGGGAAATTTGTCACTGAATGGATTTCTCGCTGAGGTGTGTAGGCCTTCTACTGTTGTGAATGCACTAATATTAGTTATTCCATTATTTGTCCTCTCTATTGCAAGTAAGGAATGTCCTCTATATTGATCATGTGCTCCAGTGGGCTCTTATGACACTATTGGATCCACGGAGCAGTCTTGCTTATTTGATATACTCTGGGTATGGTGGAAATCCTGCTTCAGCACTCCGTGTTACTAGGAGAAGATTAGTTGACCGCAAAAAGCAACAAACAGATAGAAATGTCTTCCAGTGCTTTGTTTTTGGTTCAAAGAATGCTGGGAAATCTTCTCTTCTGAATTCATTTTTAGGAAGGTACTGCTTCTGAACCAATGAACTAATCTATGTAGCGTGACCAGATAATCTTGGTTTAGCTTTTCCAAATGTGATTTTGGATTTTTACCTATAGTATCCTCAGCCATATTAAATCGGTTGCCAACAACAACTGCAGGCCTTTCTTAGAGGATTGTCCTTCAACAGCTGGGGAACGTTATGTAACAAATGTTGTTGACTAGGTTGGGGTGAGTACAATAAACAGAAAATGTCCTTGTATCTCTCTCTCTCTCTCACATATGTATATATATGTAACATCAGAGTGAATAACTTCAATGTAAGAAGTTATACATAGCCTGGAGATGACCTGGCAATATTATGATATCTGTCCACCTTTTCTAGGATATTAAGAAGACCCTTATATTGCGAGAGATACCAGAAAATGGAGTTGCAAAGGTTATCTCAAATAAGAAATCTTTGGCAGCATGCAGTGTTGCAATATTTGTCTATGACTGGTAAGTATATGAAGCTTATTAGAATTGAATACTGATGGAATTCTTCTCTTCTAAGTTTTGCATGTAACTATGTAATTTGATGGCTAATACCCACTTGTCCTCTTTGCAGTTCTAGTGACTTTTCATGGAAAAGAACAAGAGAGTTGCTTATGGAAGTAGCTAGGCAAGGAGAACAAAGTGGTTATGGGGTTCCTTGCCTCCTTATTGCTGCTAAGAATGATCTGGATCCAAATCCCATGATTTTACAAGAATCAGCAAGGGTATGACCTTTTAGTTGACTACATAGCCTTACATACTTGTGTACATGCGGGAACCATGGACCATTCCCATTTATCTGCAACTTAATTTACTTTCAAACACTTTTTCTTATGGTAGAGATATATACTGATGATTCTAACTTATGACTTTAGGTCACTCTAGAATCGGGAATAGAAGAACCTATTCCTGTCAGCATGAAAGTTGGAGAACTGAATGATGTATTCTCTAGAATTTTGGGTGCAGCTGAACACCCTCATTTGAGTATTCCAGAAACTGAAAGTGGGAGGAGTCGCAAACAAAACCGCCATCATGTTAACCATTCTCTTATGCTCGCTTCAAGTATGTTTGTCATCTAAGATCCAATTCATCTTTTTCAGAATGTAAATTGTCTTTAAACTTCACACACATTTTTTCCCTTTTCAATGTTCTTAACTGGGGTTTCTGTTTCTAAACTACAGTTGGGGCTGCTGCTACTCTTGTCGGATTAAGTGGTTATCAGGCCTATGCTCTGAGGAGAAATGCTTCCAGTTAGGTATGAGGATTCATTCATTTAAGATCGGCTATGGTCATTCTACCTCTTCTCTGTTAATAAACAGTTGGTTTCATCTCTAGCGTTCCCCAAATATTCCTTACTCAACAAATGTCACGGGGCATGTTTTTTCATCGATGGAACATGTACATAGTATATTCACAATTATTTTTCAAAGATAAATCCAGTTCTTCTGATCCTAAATTTTAAAGTTTCCATTCTTTCATTATTTTGTAATCTTATGAGCCTTTCCCACTTAATTCCCAGGCTTGGGTATTTATATAAATTCATTTTCTTTATCTAATGTTCGGATCCCAGAATTCATCACAGTTTGCAGTGATGAGCTCTCTGTTAGATACACACACACACACACACACAGTCAAGTACAAACAAATATATGAAGGTGGTTTTGTTTGGTATATTTAAGGTGAGTGAGATTTTTGTTGAATTCTTACAGGCTTCTTGACAATGATGCTGAACCTTAAATGTCCAGCTCTACCTCTTTCTTCTATTCTCTACCTTAAAGAAGAATTGTACATTGATACAAAAAAAAAAAATCATAGTTGTTGCCCATCTATTATACTTTGTAGAGTTCAATCAATTGTGATGAGAGGTGTAATTAAGGAAGAAGATAATGATACCATAACATGGAACAAATATTATATGCCACTTGTAGGAGTGTCAGTTTGGATTTTATTTCGGCTTATCCATAGTTGCAGCCGACATCAGTCTTAACTGCTAATCTGAGGGAACTTCTCGCTGCAAGGAACTTGAACTGAATTAAACAGATAAAGTTTTTAGTAATGATCTTACTTCCAACCAATGTAGTTTGTGAACTGCACAGCTATGTTAATGTAAAAGAAGCTAAAACAACAAAGGAGTATAGAGGAATACAGGACTTCAAAGTCAGTAACTATTTAGGCCATAAAAAAACTAATACAATTAGAGAGGAAAGTAGATAAGCTTATACGAAATTGCCTTTCTAGTGAGGGGAACGGGATAAAACCATAGATATAGGAGACAAGGCCAGGATGCATGAGCTTGTTAGGTCACCTTAGGCTTGTTAAGCCTAGAGGGTCGCTATCATACCCTCATGTTGGTACTATATGCTTGCCTGATAAAACCTTTGTTTCATTTCTTGTCATTTTACTCTCAAAAGTCATTGTGATCAGGGAGGGGTCCCTCAGTGCCTAACAGTGATTTTTGGACCAACAGGTTTAAGCATAGGTTAACCTAATTGAAACCGTAAGTAGAGTTTTGCTGTGCTGGTCGTACTGGCCTTACACACACTTAAAAGATCAGTAAAGCCATCCTAAGAAATCAGACTTAAGAGTACACATCCTAGAACTAGAAGTCAGTTCCCATTGTTAATACGAACAATGACTGTAGATCCTGCTTAAATGGCAATCTTTTCTATTCAGGGACACGGATAGTTGCATTTAGCTTTGCTCTTTACATTAGTTGCAAGCAAACTTCAAGAATTTGATATGATGCTCGAAATCAAATAATGCTTATAATACCCCCAACCTTAAGGTGTTGATTTTTTTTCTGGTTACATTTGGGCAAGTTACCTACGTGGGTGAGAAACGACCTTTGATATATATTGATGTTTAATGTAATTGACTTTCAATTTCAAGCTACTAGCATCAATAGCTATGTTTTCTCTTACTAGTGTCCCTTGATGCGGTGCTTAGTTTTAGTGACATTTTACTTGGACAAAAAAGCAAAGTAGCTAGCATGGCTCTAGATATAGTTAGTGCCAACTTCAGTATCGATATATGATTTGGGTACGTAAGAACGTGGGATGTTGTTGCAGTCTTTGATTGTTCATCTCAGGTGATGTCTGTATAGGATACTAAGAGATCAACTTCGTGAAGAAAGAGTTAACAAAATCTCATTTTCTTGTTTCTTTTATGTCCATCGCTACCATGTCCCTCTTGCTACATAGTCTGTCTCTTTTGACTCAAATCCATCATCATGGCCTAAGACCTTAGGCTTTCTTATGCATGATTGAAAGGTCACGCATCAAATAATAATTAGGAGGAGCTGTGAGGGTTTTCAAGCACAGTTGCTACTTGACAGCATTATAGGTGAAAAAGGAAGGAGTGAAGAGGAGATGGATCCAAGTAAATTATGTATTCTAGTCTGTCCATGTATATTTTTGTCAATCAGCTATAAGTTTCTATTGAGTCTGCTTACACAGGTGTCAAATGGACCGTGGAGGAGAATTCCCCCAATGCCGCCTTGTACTCGTGTTCTTGCTAAAGTCAATCCATTACTTGTGTACCTCATGATCCTACTAAATTTCATCAATCTCGCTATATTTTAACAGGGATTCTGCCTATATAGGTGTCAAGGGGAACATGGAGGAGAATTCCCTATATTCTCGCTATAGCCAGTCCATCATTTGTGTACTGAATGGTTCTAATGAAAATAGCTACTACACTAAGGCTCTTATAATTCTGTTAGGTAGGTGTCCACATGTGAGTTTTGGTCCCACATTGAATAAATATGATGCTAACAAGTTATTGACACACCCTGTACCCATGACCTTACGAGATTAGTCTTTTAGGTCAGAGTGTTGTCCATTGTGTATAATATATAACTTTCCCCTTAGTGTTTATCCTTAATAGACTTGTTCTCGCTAACGAGTGGTAAAAGAGTTTGGTTACGAATCTTTGATGGTAGTTTTATTCATTTTATTCTGTACAGTTGGTTTTTTCTTCCTGAAGTTGTCCAAAATTTTGTACGTCTATCTAGAGTTGTAGATTTCGAAATATCTTTTCAGATCTTGAAATTTTAGTTTATAGCAATTGGAACTTTTGAAAGCTGTAGGAATGGGGTTATTTGGACAGGAGAAAGTATTATATGGATTGGACCAGAATGTCATGATTCCCAACAGGACCAGGAGGCCAGCCTTTGATTGTAGGTCCATTGCCTCGTGGAAATCAGGTGTCAATTTGTCATTTGTCAACCGCATCACAAAATACATTTTCTTTATTTGTTTTGTTGGCCTTTCCAGACCTCTGTTTGTCAACTTGCTCCATTATGGATACTGTTGAAGTGCCTCACCTTGAAAGAATGTGGGTTTCGTGATTACTTGATGTATTAGTTGAGTTATCCATCTCATAACTTAAGCTTTTGAGTTGAAGTAAGTTTAACATGGTATTATAACTTAGTCTGGTATTAGGTATGTTACTTGTTTATGCTTCCTCCCAGTTCGTGTATTCTTAGTCCATGTGAGGAGTATTGAAGTGTCCTGCATTGAAAGAATGTAAACTTATAGCATCCAGAGATACCCAACGATTGAGGGGCAATTCGGTGAAAAGCTACGGGGCAATCCATGAATTGTCGGGTGCATAGGTGTTGCAAGCATCGACGCATTCGTCAATTTTCTAGTAGAGAGCAAGAAACATGGAGGGAAACTGAAGCGGGTAACATAAGTGCAAGAAAATGATTGGAAGATACCTTCAGAATGAATCTGGTTTTGTTAACCACCAACCATCTCTTAATTTGCCTTGCATCATTATTGACAGCGCTCTTAATTACAGCATTTTGTCCTCCTTAACCCGTGTTTAATCTGATGTTTACCATCAGGTTTGAGCATATTGACAGCCACAGAACAAGATATCGCTATCAGCTACTTGCTCAGGATTGAAGCCAAAAGGGATGGGGAATAGGTCAATTCTCTCTAACTTTGCCCCTTTTGCTCAATTTTGGTGTGGTTTCATTTGTCCATGGATGAGTGGAAACTCTCTTCTCCGCAGGTCTTTGAACTTTATGTGGGGAAAAAATGACAAACTAATATGACAGCATCCGGTTCTTATTATACATTTTTGCATGTTCATCACTGAAGGAAGGTTAGGTAACAACACTTTTAAATTAACTTTTCTACGTGTATTGAAAGAGTATGAATTTGATAAATATTTGGAGAGGTCCACTCAACACCTCCACTTTTAGAGTATTAAAGTTTGTTTGAGCTTGAGTTCCATTTAAATTTTCTTTAATTTAGATTTTTAACGACTTATTAATAAGTATTATGAAGTGGAGCTTTTGGATTGGAAATCTAACATTGTATTAAAGCTAGGTATGATATGTATAATGAATGTGTTACCTCCTCCAATATATCCTTCCCAAGTAGTGGAATACAGGGTAGCACCACCTTCACAACGCCGCATATCAGCAACCCGAGATTAGTTGACTTACCGACAAGTTCTTGCCATTTGAAACTAATAGAAAAATCATGTGCATTGTCTTTTCAAAATAATGTTAGGGATATGCGTAAACTACTGGGAATTAGAGCATGTGAAGTTCATCTCCCATCCATTAGTGTATGTCTCTCATTTGTCATTAGTGTGTCAGCTCTCATGTGGTGAGCGCATGGCGCAGGGGAGGACCTGCAACCCCCGTCTTTTCATGTTGACTGTAAGACTAAATGTATTAATATAATATTCAAACAGCCAGTCTTACCACCATTTCCTGGCTCTTAGCGTTGTGGATGCTCTTAGCATACGACATGGATAGACGTGGGAACGAGTTAGAAACATGAAATTAGGAGCAAGGGTGGGCAACATCTTTGGTCATAGTTAAGGCAAAGCACATTGTAACAGAGGGGAACCAAGGTTACAAATTAAGAACCCTCGAAAGAGAAGCTCGTGAACTAGACGAGCAGGTATGAAATTGGTGTTTGGTAAGAGCCAATTGGTTCCGCGTATGGGCCATTGTAAACATGTGACCACAGACACACAAGTACCATTAGGTAAATTAATGTCATCTAGTGTGAATGCTAATACTACCCAACTAACCAATGCTATCGGATAGATAGGATGTGTGTCCCAAATTGTTACATATAAATCTTCATATCCAGAAATTCCAATCTACAAACGTGTATAAATGTTTTTGGCGGGCATTTTAATTGTGGGCACACATTATATCTCTTTTTGGATAAGATTATGTGACAAAACGACATAACCATTTAAAGAGGGCATGATGTCCAATAACTATAATAACTACCATTAGCATATTTATACAAAACCAAAGGTACATAAATTATATCAAACCCTACTTTAAAAGTGATCAAATACTTGAATTTTTGGACTTGTTAAGAAAGATATATGGGTTTAAGGAGCCACCCAAAATGTCTCTCCCTCCCTTCCTTGCATCGGCTCCTTGGCCTCTGATAATTTTCAGTTCCAATTTTACCCCCGATATTTCCACAATTCACCTCCATGTCCCCTCCCCAACACTCTTCTTCTTCCTCTTCATGTTCATCTTCCTTCAAATCCCCTGTTTTTTGCTCTGTTTCTTCTTCCGTGAACAAGTGAAGCCTGAGCCTCCCATTGCTGCGCTCGGCGTGGAACTGGGTCTCCGAGGTGGAGACCCTCACGGCTGTCAGAACAAGCCGGCCGCCTTCCCGGTGAGACATCACCTGAACACCACCGGAGCCGCCGCTGACGGAGGTCAGGGGAGGCGGAAAATTAATAGCACCACGTCTCTGTTTCTTGCTCCGGGCGTGAACAGGGCTCGAGGGCTCACTAACCTCTGCACTCTCTAATGAAAGCAGAGAGATGTCGTCGCCGTTCTCGCTGCCGGTCTCGCTTCCCAAGCCCTCCGTGCACATTGCCAAGCTTTCCGTGGTGAGCTTGGAGGGCGAGTGCTTACACTGAGGATGCACGTAGACTAGCCTGTCTCCTCCGTCGGTGTCACCGGCAAG
>JAYMTN010001652.1:0-12443 GCA_036897425.1 Erodium trifolium
ATAAATTTGGAGATTACTTTCCCGGTACAGGGGATATACGTGATATTGGTTATTCGAAAGGGAAATACTATTCCCTTAATGTGCCATTAGATGATGGGATTGACGATGAGAGCTACCATTTCTTGTTCAAACCAATCATGGGGAAAGTGATGGAGTTATTTAAGCCTGGTGCTGTGGTTCTTCAGTGTGGTGCTGACTCGTTGTCGGGTGATAGATTAGGATGCTTTAATCTCTCCATCAAGGGTCATGCTGATTGTGTCAGATATATGAGATCATTCAATGTCCCATTACTCCTACTGGGTGGTGGTGGTTACACTATTCGCAATGTTGCGCGCTGCTGGTGCTATGAGGTATCTGTATTTCAATCCTGACCATTATGACTAATTAAGCTACAATAAATGGTTCAAAAAAAATTAATCAGTCAGATAGCGGGGAAATCCTACCCTAGCCTAGACTAATTACTAACCTAACCTACGCCCCCTCCGGCTCCCAAGCAGATGTACCCACTGAGGTTGAACCTCTGACCTCAAGGAGGTGAGAGAGCTCTCTGACCACCAGGTCAACCCTAGTGGGCAGTAAATGGCTCAATTTTAGCATCTCTTAAACAACAATCTTAAGTCATTTGACAACTTTCACTCTTCGTAAGGCCACTATGTTTAAGTCAAATTTTGTTTGAAGGGGGTAGATTTAGAACGTGGTAAACTGTGGTCTGAGATACAAGCTTTGGGATGCTATAGTAAATCCAAGTTTTCTGAAACATCCAATACTTTCTTACAAAGTATGTCCAGATCCTAGTTTTGATTGTCTTGGTCATTTTCATTACACGTCAAACAATGAAACATACATAATAAGGTACCTCATTGTCATGATTGTTATGAGAGAGACCTACTCTAGAATTCTTCATGGATGCTAACCCACTAATTATACTATAAATCTGAACTTTGAGGAAATATATTGAACCCATCATGATATCCATACTTTTAGGTTATATGTTTCTGTCACACAATGATCTGTTGATATTTCTCATTTCAGGCAGAAGAATTTTCCTTTTGTGTCATTTCTTACTTTACAACTTATAAATAATAGTTGATGTTATGCAAATGCAGACAGGAGTTGCACTTGGTGTAGAAGTTGAAGACAAGATGCCACAACATGAATATTACGAGTATTTTGGTCCAGATTACACTTTGCATGTAGCCCCTAGTAACATGGAAAATAAAAATTCGCGCCAATTGCTGGATGAAATAAGGTCAAAACTTCTGGAGAATCTTTCAAGACTTCAGCATGCACCCAGTGTCCCGTTTCAAGAAAGACCCCCTGATACTGAGGTTCCAGAGGTTTGTTTATGTGACCTCTTTTTCTTCTATTATATATCCTTTTTCTTAGTTCTATTTAACTGTTAGTCCCATTTTATTAACCTACAAGACCCGGGATCGAAACATGACTCTGATATCGTATTAGAGAACCAATACAGGTTATACAGCTAAAAGCTTAAGCTCATTATTGAAAGCCCAATTATAGTTTTATATTCTGACAAGGACTAATTCATCATCTCAAGTCCTCGAAATTGGCTAAGAGTTGTTTCAATTCTTTGTAGACTTTGAAACCATTTTCTCGTTTATGTGTAAATTCATTGCTTGCTATTCACAATTTCATATTAGTGTAATAACTGTGTATTAGCACTACGTTAGCGTATTAAAAAAAACACTACGTTAGCAGTTTGATCATCAATAATTTCATTATATTATTGCTTGTTGATATCCAGGCAGATGAAGACCGAGATGATGTAGATGAAAGATGGGATCCAGAATCTGACATGGAAGTTGATGAGGATCGGTATTGTTCAGTCCCCTAATTAGTTCCTTGTCCTGCTCCTATATTAATTCAATTTTGCTAATTTGTTCATCTTACCAGGAAGCTTATCCCAAGCAGAGTCAAGAGAGAAATAATACTTGAACCTGAGTCAAAAGATCCGGTAAGCTTTACCCCATTTATGTCTCATATGAACTATTGAATTGCTTGGTTCGTTCGTATTAGTGACCACATACAACAACACTCCCGCTGCTATAACACTGCATTTTGAATTGTTACATGGGGGTTCTTTTCTGAAGTGACTAGCTGGTTTGAAATCCTGATTTATATTCTGAAGCTCTTTTATAGTTGTGTTTTCTTTTTTGGAGTAACTGCAAAAAAATACCATTAGGTATTCACTTTATGCAATTTGTAGCCCTCTTCTTTGATAATTGCAAAAAAGTATCCGGAACTTGTCTTTTTGTATAAATTTGTTTCCAAATGACGATTTTATCCTTTCAAAATTTAAATCTAAAAAATAACAATTAAAGAAAAAAGTCCAATTTTCGTATCCCTTAAATTACTTATTCTTTGTACGGTAAAAAGAGGAAGAAAATAAGGGATATGAAAATTTGGATTCTTTACTTATTATTTTAAAAATATTGAAATAAAAAGACAACTTCAGTGTACTCCTTTGCAGTTATCCCTCTGGGTGCTTTTTTTGCAATTGTCCCTTTTTTTATATCAGAAAGTTGTGTTTTCATGGAAATTAATTTCCTTTGACCAAATTATCCTTGGCCCCAAACATGGAAATTATTTTATGAGAATTCTTTTTGACAAACTGTTTGTTTCTCTAGGAAGTCGAGAAAGGAACTACTGAGCATGCCAGAGGACTGAATACGGCAACTGAGGAGACTACTACATCTATGAAGGTAAGTTAAAACACATTGAGGTATCTAATGTGAACACTGGTATCTACATCTGCTGAAAAATGCTCTGTTTTGTGTCCACTTATATTTTTTGCAGGGTTTAGATATCAGTTCCATGAAAATAGATGACCCAAGTGTGAAGGCTGAACCAGAGACCGTGAACAAGCCATCAGACCAGATATACCCTCCCAAGTCATCATAAGCTGGAATCTCAGTACACTAGTTGTATGTTAACCATGGATTGGGTTTTGTATTAATTATGGCATTTCTTTGCTCATACTACTCGATATCATTGTGGACAGTCCTGGAAAAGCTAAACTATAGCTGCATGTATTCAAACTATGTTATTTAAAGCTTATTTTTTGGGAGTTAAAATGCCATCCTCGGTTTTTTTTCGAGGTGCCTTAGGGTTAGGGAATATCTATTCTTGCATTCTCAGACTTGTTTGTGATTGTTTTTATATGAACCTAATGGGTATTCTCAGTTTGGGTACATTTATATTTGCTTCAAAATGATAAATTGTGCATGGGGGTAATGCAAAAAAAAGTATCATGGTATGCACTTTTTACAATTTGTAGCCCTCTTTTATAATTACAAAAAAAGGTCTTGAATTCATCATATTGTTGTATTTTGTGTAAACTTGTTTTGACGTGATGATTTTACTCTTGAAATTTTAAATTTTAAAAGCTAAGTACAAAAACAAAAAATCCAAAATTTTATTGTACAACACAAAAAAGAAGAAAATTTATATTTTACATATTATTTAAAAATTGAAGTGTAAAATCTCATTTCACTACAAAGTACAACAAAAAAGACAAGTTCAGGGTCTTATTTTGTAAATATTCAAGAACAGGGCTATAAGTTGCAAAAAGATGAATACCTCTTGTACTTTTTTTTGCAATTATTTCTATTTGCAGCTTAGACAGAACATGAACTTCTCTACAAAGCTGTATGAACATTAAAATTTCTGCTGTTTCATGTACAAGCCGGTACCAACAATTCACAACTTTTATCTACAAAATATATTACAATCAGCTCCCAGTAGGCAAAAAGAATCACTTCCTTTGTTGTCCAAAATCATGTCGACGTGTAAAATGAAAGGAAAAGAAGTGACAACTTCTTCAATCCATTTATCAGGCCATACTCCCAACTGTGCAACTCAGTTCTGTGAGTTTTGCCTTCGAAAAAGGCTAACTGATGATGTGTTACTCAACATGCTGCCTGTATAATGTATTGTCCTAGCTGAGATATTCTCTGGTTGCTAGAGCCCTGCACTCAAATCAGAATCGCCTAGTCAGTAAATGCTGTGAACTGAAAGGGAAATGAATCGCCAGACTTCTACTTTTCTACTTGACATTAGCCTCTAACTAATCAAGGGAACAATTATGTTTACCCCTGCTAAGAACATGCCACGCAACAATAGAGAGTAGTTATGTGCAACTCAACAACACTAAACTACATACTTTACAAACATGTTTTGATTGGTATGACAAGCCCTTCATTTAATCCATCTCGCAGTTGAAACAAAAGGTCTTGCACCAAATTTACAACTTTGAACTGACAGTGCTACAAGTCTAGAGTACAACATTTGGTCACAAGTTTACTCCAGTCTTTTTTTTTTTTTTTTTGACTGAATTACTCCATTCTTCTTAATTTCATAAAACAAAAGAAGCGGCAATTCCTTTAAACTACCCACTGACAAAATGTGAACTCTAAGATACCCTTTTTTGTCAATAATGATTGTTCGTTGGCTCTAGGAATGATGTCGAGATAATCATTTCCTTGATATAAATGGTAGTTCTTAATTTTCCATTATGATAGACATGTCACCCTGGTGCACATGGATATGATTGCAACATGTCCATTTACATTTGTTTTTTCTTCTATTGGGTGCTAAGTGGCAGTAGACATCATAATCTGCAAAAAGCCTAATGCTTCAATGTTGCAATTAGAAAAGCAAATGATGCCATTAAATATAAATTCTAAGGCTTTCAGATACTCCCACCATTTCAAAATAACTGTCTGCTTTCCTATGTGTAAAAATTAAGGATAATTTATTAAGTATTAGGCTTTCTCCCACACACCCCCAATGTACCACTTTTCATTATAAGCTAGTTCACGAGTATATACATACATTTATTTATATTGAAATGAAACTGATGATCACTAACTGTAGCACAATGTTTTTGACTTGTAAGCATGGGAAACATGAGTTATGTTAGATGAGATGATGCAAGTGAAGTTTATGAAAAGAAAAAAAAAATGAAACCAAGTGAATGCAGAGCTTTATTGCTTTACCACACTCACAATTGGTTGAGGGAGTATATTAGTTGTGGACAAATAAAAGGAAAGAGTGGGTAGCAAAACCTGTAAGTTAGACTGATACATTCACTGTCTAAAAGGCCCACGGGGTAGCTTTTGTTGTCTTCAGCTTGCTCCGAAATAACCGGAACTTGGCTTAATCCATTCCTGTCCATAATCACTTTAGCTGAAAGAAGATCCATACTAGGAGTAGCTGTCCATGGTACTTGACATTGACCATCCAAAGAACACATTTCAGACACTAAAAGCTCCTATAACAATAAAAGAGATTAATCAGGAACAAATAGAAATTTTTGGACCCATCTACTCTTATGAAGTATCATTACCACCTGCCGGATTACACAACCCTCATTTTTTTAATTATAGTTTTGTGTCAGATTTGGCAGTTTCTTCATGGCTCTAAATAACTCCAAGAATTTTTTTCAAGTTATCATTTCACTCATTTGAAATGGAAAGGTGCTCTTAACAATTATTCTTTTCAGAGACTAGATAGGAGTTATTAGTTAAGTCCGCAAGACTATCATAATTTCTTCCCCAACTTAATTGTCTCTTTCGAGTGGGATAAAATATTTATACAAGATGTTCTCTCTGACTAAACAACTAACAAAATCAATTTCAAACTCTTAGGACTTGATAATTAATCTAGGTTTAAAATTCTTTAGCAATGGGTTTCTTACCTGGGGTTTTCTGCCTCTTGATTTTGCTAATTTGCTGAATTCTTGGATGTCCTTAAGCGTAAGCAAACCAATTAAAATATTGTCATCATCAACAATCATTGCACAAGGATGCTTCTCTGCCAATATGAGATTCACTACTTCTGTAAGCAAGGTGCTCATTAGAACTGTCACATATCTGGTTCTCATGGCTTCTGAAACAACAACTCTCTTTTGCAACTGTTCAGTCTCAATATTAGAATAATCTATGCAGAGAGAACTTTCAACTTCACAAAGGCTGCTTTCATATGGTGTCGATTTAGCTAGTGCACTACCAGAAGGCAGCGCACTTGTACTTGAGGTAGATATTTTAGCTTGTTGACCTGTAGGAGTATTTCCGTTTCTCAGTGTCCGAGTATCTGCCAGATCCCTTCTCCTAGTCTGTCCTGATGTTACCCATGAAGACAACCCTACAGCTCCAAGTAGAGGTAGGACTATCCGATAATCCTGTGTTAGTTCAAAAAGCAGCAAAACTGCAGTAAGAGGTACCTGACACACCCCAGCAAGAGTAGCAGCCATTCCTACCTGCCAACAAGGGATCTGAATGGTCAACCACATGCCACATAATTAGAAGCAAAACAAAAGGAGAAAAAAATTTATTCCAACTGCATAATGAATATCCACTCATATGTTGAGGTCAGACACTTGTGTCACAATTACTTGATGAATGTTATCAAAGTTCACTTGTTATGCAAACTAAACCATAAAACATGAGATGAAGATGTAGTGTTTAACTAAAAATAAGATCCATTTACACAGAGACAAGAAATAAAGAGCAATTGTACAAGAAATAATGCTTCAATATATTAATTTCAGCTGTCAAATAAATTACTGTTGGGAGGAAAGACAACATTGAGTATGAAGTTCAACTGCATTTTGAACACTTATATCCTAGTTTGTTGGTTAAATTTAAGGAGAAACAAAGAAAAAAGGAAGAAAATGAAAAAAAAATAATAAGGTGCATATGAACCTACTTCAGAAAGTAAAGAAGTGTTCAAATGAAAGGGGGTCAACCCATTATAAATATCTTTTATGTTTTCATTCTACGAAATGTAAAAACTGGAAAATATCCCGAAAAGAAAATGATATTTTTAGTACTTCAAAGTTGAACATTCTAAAGGTAAAAAATATCATCTTGCAATTATTATAATACCATAATTGAATAATACCAGGCCATATGCTTGTGGCGATGCCACTTCGAAGATGGAGAGATGAAATAATGGATTTGACTGAACTGCAAAATTGATGAATTTTCCGTATGACATCCCGGTTGCTGCACCAATGAAAAGGGAAGGAGCATAATAGCCTCCAACTAATCCAGAGGCCCGACACAAAGATGTAGCTACAATCTTCACCACTACCAACTGAAACAATAGATCTGCTGAAAGACCTTGCACAAAAGGTCGAGATTCCAACAAAATGTCAACATTTTCAAAACCCCAGTAAAGGATTTCAGGATATGCCAAGGCTATCAGGCCCACGGATAAGCCACCTATTACAGGATAAACGGCCTTTGGTATGCCAATGACCCCGTGAGATTTGTCAACAATATCCAACATGTATGATGTGCACCTCGATAATGCCAATGATACCAAACCGCATAGAAGACCCAACAATAGGTACAGGGGAAGTTCTGAAAAGGAAATGATTTTTTTTAGTAAAGACTGTACATTTACCTCCCAACTAATATATTTACTACCTCTAAAATTTATAAATAAAGGATTTGTCATGGTGGTTATTTAATGTAGTTTCTCACAACAAGAATGATCATGAATATTAGCAATTGGTACAGTATATAATTTGACAAGGTACAATCGGCAAAAGAGTCATGTAACTGGTCCATTGTGTAAAACATAATAAATATACAGGTACCAATTTTTTTTTATTGAAATAAACGCAAAGATTGTGGCATATATGGTAAAAACAGTTGGAGATGCAAATTATACATGTATATACACATAAATGAATTTTTCATGTATAGAATAGAAGATGATAATCTACCAGTTGGAGAGCGAAAGTCATACTCTGGGACCTTAAAGGCTGGTTCAGAACCGAGGCCAACTTCCGACACAACAGAAGCAATTACCGCACTGAGTATAACCATGGACGTCGTATTGGTGAGTGATACGGATGAATCTGTTGGTGATGGCCACAAGACAGACTCCACAGCAAAAAAACAACCAGCAACTGCTGCATTAAATCCTGTGCATACAGAAACATAACTTGAATAACACGCGAGACATTTTTTTCTTCTGGTAACTTAGTATGACTAAGAGCTAACATAAGGATAGTGTTGCTACTTGCTTTGATCAGTATCAGTTGCATGCGCTGAAGTCTTAAAAACAAACAGCAAATGAGGCAGAGTCTACACGTTTCTCTGTGTTTCTCAGACAGTAAGGTGAAAGTAACCGTTAATATTTTTACAATTTTCTATCTTTGTTTCTTATGTACATGCATACTTATTAAGAATCTTCCACTTACTCATAACATATCTTCATCATAATGATATACATGGAGACATTTTGAGAAATACATCAACTTTCTCTTCCAGCAATACTGAATAGTTAGACTTTCCCTTGTTATTGAGAATCATAATGTAGACGAACGCAAATAAGAATGCTTGGTTCATGAGTTACAAACAAAAGGGAGGTGATTCCCATTCTAATAGAAAATGATCCAAACAAAGCAACCTTAAATTTGAATAAGCTACTATATAAAGAAAAACACACTATTTGAACTACATCTGCATCATCATCATGACACTCAAATCAATACCATTGTGAGTTTTCATCCATTTCTGACATTTGTGGTTCAGATAAATTCTAACAGACGTGTTGTCAAATAAAACAACTATACCATAATCCTCTTATGTTGTCACATACCAAACTGACAGCTAAAATCTATGTTACAAAAGAACGTGTCATTTATGGGAAAATGGTGCAACAAATGGCTTGACTGAATCAAAATTTGCCCAGCATGACTTCTAAACCGAGCCTGAATGGAGATGCTAATGGCTTATGCAAAGTTTTTAAGTGTTCTTTGGGCATTTAGCATTTTACTATATACTTCGCGAACTTGACTTGGTTTCTGTATTAGTCTAATAGTTGGCATGCATTCGGATAAATAAATGTATTTAGAGCTAACCTACATGCAATAAAACAGACGCCTTGAAGGTTTCCCCAACCATGACATTCAAACCAAAGTACGAAGAAGGACAAACCAGAGGCGATTCCGGCAGCCGACCCCGCCGCCACGAGCGAGAGCTTCTTAGGAACACTCTTATCAACCAAATTACCAACTCCTTTAGCTACAGATGCTCCAATCTCAACACTAGGACCTTCCGGACCCAACGAATTCCCCGTCCCCAGAGTCACACAAGCCGCCATTGCCTTCAAAACCGGCCGAAACGCAGCCTTGGCATTCCGGTACAAGGAAACCGAACCGCCTCCGTCTTCCTCCTCAAGCTTGGACCGAACGGCGTTGAGGACGGCGACAATCGCGCCGCCGCAAGTGGGGACGAGAATCACCCTCTGCCAAATCACCTCGGTGGGCTCCTCCCGGAGCCAGGAGGCCCCCCGGTAGGGTATTCCGTCCCAGAACAGGTCGCGAATCTCGTGCACAGCGTTGTTGAAGATCACGACCCCAATGCCGGTGAGCAGACCGATCAAGCACGACGAAATTATCGCCAAATTCCCGTTCGAGAAAGCCTCTTCCAGAACATTCGATTTCGCAGGCGGTTCTGTCACTTCTTCTTCGCCGTCGACGGCGGGCTTGGGGGCTCGGTCTCCGCCGGGGAAGAGAGGATGTGGATCTGGCGGAGAGAGGAGGAACGATAAGGTTCGCGATCAGGGGCTTGGATGAGGAGAGGATCGAGGAAGAAGACGAAGGAGAGAAATGGAAGAAGTTGAAGCTGGGATTGAGTTGGACTGAGGACATTGTTTTTCCACAAGACAAAAAATCCTCAGGTCCTCTTAACGGATATGGTTATATTAATATATTTTTTATTTTTTTAAATAAATTGTGGCCTGTCGTTTTGGTGTCCCAACCGTCGTTTAATTCGACGATGTATCTGAATAAGCATTACAATTTTGAATTATAACATTCTAATATTGGGATAAATATTCTTTTCTGTTGATCGTATAAAAATATTGAGTTTGTTCTTTTTGTATACAAATTTGTATAATGATGTTGGTTTTATACTTTTATAAACTAAAACTAAAACAAATCTAACTTTTTATATACTTTATTATTATTTTTTGTAGTTAGTAAGAAAATTGAAGATGTGGAAGTTTTTTTTTTCTTTTTCGTTAGTCATTGTTTTTAAATCTAAATTTCTAAGAGAAGAATCATCACTTTACAATCAACAAGAAAGCACGAATGAGACAGACGAACCTTGAGGAAGGAGCACGCGTATCGGGAAAAAGGGATTTGGGGGTGGAATAAACCATTTTCTCCATCAATCAAAGCGTAGGTTGTCCTCGGAGTTCGGGTACAACCATGGCTTTGGCTAGAGGTCTCGAAGCGATCCGGCAGCAGATAAAACAATCGGAGAACAAATAATTGATTCCTTGTGCCGATTTGTTCTTCAACTAGAATACCTCCCTCAAAACGATCAAATGGCCCAACTTCAACAACAAACGAATGTGGAGGGTAGCGACTAAATTCCCAAACGATGCAACAACTTTGAACCAGTAGTTTGATGTCACGTAGAAGCACATAATTCTTTAAAAGGTTTCAAATTTGGATTTAGGTGGGTGCTCCTTTTAGATATACATATAGATTTATATAAAATATACCAAAAATATGTTTATTGATATTTTTAAATAAAAAATCATAAGTCGTAAAAACTAAATCTCAATAAATATTATTTTTTGTTGTAATTATCTTTGTAATTTTGAGAGGAGTCATCCTAAATTTATCAAGGCACAATTTTTTTTTTAAGAAAACGAGGTTATACATTATAAATAGGTCCAACCCACCTTCTTGACGAGTTAGGCTCAAGCTTAAGACCACCCACACATGAAGGCCACATTTTTTTTTTTAAATGGGTCTTAGAGCCCAAAAAAAATCAAATTTTAGATTTAGTTTTGTCTTCTTCTCTACCGATGATAATTGGACGTTTCCTTTTCCGAAGTGGGGAAAACTTTATATAGGTATGTGTTCTTTCATTTTATTTTTTTTGAAAATCTCACTCTGTTCTTTTTTTCTTTTCAGAAAGTCGCCTTGAAATTTCAATTTTTTTTCAAAACCTCATTTCCGTGAGTAACTATGTCATGTCTAACATAATAAAAATTAGAATGACCCAAATACTCCTCTTACTCTCTCATATGTCCATCTCTCTTACACGAGTTTGGATTTTCTCCCATACATATGTCTCGCAAGTCTGCAACACTTGAAGGGGGATCTCACAGAGCAACGACTGAGCAAAGATTAAGCTTCAACATACGTATTTAAGGTGTAATTTTCCTATTGCTGTATTAATTTACAAACTTTGCTTCTCATTCAACATAACCCTAAGAAGCTCAAAACCTTATAAAATATGCTTGTACATGATGAATTTGGCCAAGAGCAGCGATACAAGCTCTGAAAGCTTGAATCCTCAAAACCTTACAAGCTTCAATCTCTTGAACCCTTACAAGGACGAAACATCCAATCATTACGTCGACTCTGCGTTCAAACTCTCATATGTTGCGTTTAGGTCTCGCCCTATTCTTTCCTTGTTATATGCAAATATGGTGTCAATAAAAAAGGACATGATTGTCATTTTATAGGTTCAAGGGCATTTTTGCCTTTTCGTCACCAAAAGTCACGGAAATGAGAGTTTGAAAAATATAGAAACTTCAAGGCGACTTTCTGAAGAAGAAAAAAAACAGGGCAAGATTTTGAAAAAAAATTGAAGAACACAGTACCTTTATAAAGTTTTTCCTCCGAAGTGTTTTCTCTCTCTCAACAACGCAGCGACGTTTCATTCTTCAAGAGAAATTTTTTGTCTTTCCAAATCTATCGTGTGCTCCTCCCTATCTTATTCAAATCCTAGATAATTTTGGTGGTCTATTTATCTTTGAAATCAACATGCCAAAATCTTATAAATACAGATTTAAGTTTGAGTTTGAATTCACCAACGATCTGCCTTTTTGCTTGCTTCATTACTCTTCAACATCAATCCCCTACTCCTATGCTCTTTATTCTCAATTTATTTATCGTCTATAATCAAATCTCAAAAATTCTTTTTTTTCTTTGTCATTCTAGTCTTCTGGTGGAGCATTGAAACAGACAAAAGAGTTTGCAAATCCTACAATATAAGGTTAGAATTTGTATATTTTATTATCACTTATTATTTTTTTTGTTTTCAATCCATAACCATATACAATTAATGTTCAATTGACGTTTCTGGGTATGTATTATAATTCTTTAGGAAAAGGGAATAAAAAATTGTTATGAAGCCATTTAATTGTTTTGAAACATTTTGAGGACATGATTGCTAATCTCCTGAAATTTTCTTTTTAATCTATCTCTATTCTAATGATCCATGTCTTTTATATAATTAATTAATTATTCTTTTAATTTATTGAATCTCT
This sequence comes from Erodium trifolium, assembly GCA_036897425.1. NCBI lineage: Eukaryota > Viridiplantae > Streptophyta > Magnoliopsida > Geraniales > Geraniaceae > Erodium > Erodium trifolium. The sequence continues at coordinate 12,334 of JAYMTN010001652.1, forward strand.
TTAAATTAGTAAGTTGATCTTTTTATTTGAATTGATTCATTCTTCTTTATTTTTTTAATATACTGGCTAGACAATAATTTCTAATATATGCTAATACAGTAAAACCTCTA
>JAYMTN010001653.1:0-12442 GCA_036897425.1 Erodium trifolium
TCGCTCCAGACTGGGCTCCTGCGCCCTTGGGTTTGCTTGGCCTAAACAGAAAAAAAACATAACCCTTTTTTTTTAACCGGTCTTCACAGATACTCTCAGAGAACTCAGTACATGATGGCCTTTTGGCTATCCAGGCAAGGATGGGGACAATATCCCTTGAAAGCGACGAAGATGATGATGACGAGGTCACTGTGTAATCATAACATAGGTTCGATCTGGTTGATTTGAGGATTGTTAATGTTTACTATATTGTGAAAATCTATCCACTGGCAGAGGCTCCCATATGTAGGTGATGTTGCACCAAATTGGATAATCAATTGCGTGTATGTGTATGATTCTTTATGCTTATTGTTTTCCATTTCATGATACTGAAGTAAGATGTCAATCCTTATATCATAATGTCCTGATTGACATCGAATCTAAAAGTTGCATGTGGTCAGAATTTCACGAACGATGCGTTTCAGTGAGGAAGACCACGTCCGGTCTATGTTTTCCGATCAAATCCTTCACATGTTGGCTGTTCTTATCTGCCCCAACCCACAACAAAATCCAAGCCATGTATTTCATCATCGACTTTGCACCCCAATCGACAGTAGAAAACAAAGCGGAGAAACCTCGACAAACAAACACGACCACGAGAGGGGGTGATGAGAGGCGTACCTGTCGTAATGGATGATGTTCGAATTCCGAGATCGGAGATGAGTTCTCCATCGACATATATCAAATATCTGATTGACGCTGCAAAACCCTAACCCTAAACGACTCTTGATACTAGAATCTCAGTCTCGGTTGTTTCATTTTCTTTAGGGTACGTTTTATAGTTCATTGTCACATCATGAAATGAATGCATGTGATTTCTCTTAATTTTGTTGTATAACAAATTTGAATTAGTTCCAAAAAAAAAAAAAAAACAAAGTGATTTGAATTCTCACCTTGTCTGATTTTGAGGCGCAAGGCCCCACACAGACACACACTCTCATTGAAACTTTCCTTCCTGTATTTTTCCGAGAAATATCTCTCTCCTCCTCTCCCATCCCTCGTTCAAGTTTCAACGGCTTTAATTTGAAATTATACGCGTTCTTCGTGTCCATTTTCTATTTATTACTACTTCTATTCAAATTTAATTTTCTTATAATTATCATTATTATCGTCACACGTTCCGTATCCACAGGCGGTCACCTACCAATTTTCTCCCCTCAACCCCTCCCTCTCTCTGTGTTAGGGTTTCGTATTCTAGCATCGCTTCGAGGTAATTTTCTTTTCTATTTTGTAGAATCTCCTCACGTTCTATTATCGGAGTCGGGTTTGGTGTTAATAGGAAGTTTTTATTTTATGATTCAGTGATTTTTTTTTTATGGTAGAACTTTTCTAGCTTCGATTTTAATTTTGATGGGTGATAATTGATCAGTGATTCGATCATTTTTGTGTGAATGTGAACAATTGGTCTGGTTTGGGGTTGTGGATTATGAGTTGGGTTTGTAGAAAAATTCAAACTTTGAAATGTGTATCATCTGTGATGTTTTTTTAGGAATTAATCCTACGCTAGTAGATTGGAAAATATAAGGGAAAATGTTGTACGGGAGTGACGCAATTCTCATGTTGTATCAAAAATCTATTAGCTGGTTTTTGGGGAAATGTAAATTCGATGAAGAAGTGGTTAACTGTTAAGTACTGCCTTTTTCACCCAACCCTTTTCAAGTTCCCAATATAGCATTGCTGTATTAGTGGTTGCAATGTAGATAAAGCTTGTGTTTTCTCCAAGTAATTTATGTCTCCATTTTTTATTTTTCAAAAGGCTTATTACAAAATAACAGTGGTGTTTATTCATAGTGTATGATCTGTTCCAGTAAATTGGTTTGGTTATATTGTTTAGAGAATAGTTCATAGGTGGTGGGGAGTGGCACATATCACTCCAGTTGGGTGACATGGGTGTTTTGAGTTATTACTTTTGCTTGCCTTTACTGTTTTGGGTGAAAAATTACATTTCTATTCAGTGCCTTTTCTTCAGTTCACGTAGCTTGATATGTTTAGGAAGAGTTGTTTCTCATTTCTGTGCATGTTAATGATGTTTTGATGAATAGAATTTTAATCATCTCGCGATGAACATAAAATTTAATTATCTTTTGATGAATATGTTGAGGGGTTATAAATCATTGTCATTTTCTGAGGAGAATAGAATAGTCTAAAGCGGGATACCAGTTTCATTAGTAAGAATTATTTCTTGACAAAATAACACTTGCAATTATTTTCTTGTCACCACTAATCATTTTCTTATGCAAATTAAATTACTATGCATATATGCTTGGGTTTTAATCATTATCTCACATCTGAAATTAAACTTGCCATCTTTACAGAGTTTCTTTTAGCCTTTGAGGCCATTATTTGCTAGTAGCAGAAACACAGATGGTATCTCTATGCATTCAGTTAAAATAATATACCTAATTTTATATCTTTTGGCATGTAGGTAAAGTGAACAGCATGGCATCTGTGAGCCCATTTTTTGATGACATGCGGACCAAATCAGAGGTTATCGACCCCCCTCAAAGTGTGGACTTGGCAGATGTCAGTGAACAGACTGATTTTGCTCAAAGTGCATCAAAACCTAATGTAATTGTTTCTAGCAGTGTTCGTGAGCTATTGGAGTGTCCTGTTTGCTTAAATGCTATGTATCCTCCTATCCATCAGGTTTGGTTTCATATGCTTTTTGTACAGTTAATGTTATGGATCTATCATTGCACTTTTTAAAAGCATGATTGCACAAAAACCACCTATCACCTTTAAATGCAGCTTCAAGATGCTTCATTTATATATTTATATTTCAACCAAGCATCTCTAGATTATGCTGTTTATGGCAATAACTTAGTACATCTCTCATCGTTATTTTCACTGTATCATATGTTTTGTGTGTTACCTTGATCGTTGTTCATTTTGATTTGAATTTACACATATACATGTCAGGGATCAATACTTTGTTGAGTTAGCACTTGTCATATTGCTACTTTGGACAGATGGTGCATGTCTTATTGAAACCATGTTATTTACTTTGGAGTATATCTGTGTATCCATTGCTTTTGAGATTTGACACTTGAAAAATTCTGTACCAGGAATGCTGGGCTGGTTCAAGGATTAAATGAACTGCATTGTTTGAGCTTTTGAATAATCTTTAATTTAACTTCTGATATGGACCTTCATTTTCAGCTGAAGTTATTTGTAAGAATATTTTTATGCATTTTTTAATAATGTACCTCTTTCTTGTCCAATGTCTAAAGAGCTCTTAGCGCACACCTATTAATTATAATGTTGCCATCATCTGAGTCATAAAACTAATTTGGCTTATTTTGAGTGGGAGGGAAAGAGATATATCAGAGTTCTTACGTCATGCATAACCAATTATATTATTAAACTAAAGGTTGACATTTGAATCTGTTAGAGTTTAGTTTATTTCTAATTACAAGTATTTCCTATTCCTAGTTTAGTTTGGTTTCCTATATTGTTTAGTATAGTATTTCCTATTTAGTATAGAGTTAATCCCTATATAATGGGATGCTCTCATTGTATTGAGATCCAAGAATATCAAGTACCATCAATAATATTTCAGAATTTTACAGAATCTAATGGTCCTAGCATCATCATCATTAAGAGAGAAATGTTACCATCTTAACCATAAAACATGGCCTCTGTGTTTTTATATGGGAAGAGAAAAAAGGGATATTAAAGCTCTAATGATTTGCATTCTTTTTGTTCATGCATAATCTTTAAGCAAGAGATTTTGGGTGAAAAATTGTAAGTATAAGAAGTCAAATGAGAATTTTTGGGATTATTATTCACTAACATAGGGTATATTTTAACTTATCATGGGTCTTACTCAAAATTCCCTAAAGTACAGGCTTTATGCTTCTGAGAGTCCAGCAATGGGGTTGATTGAAATTGCTAAACTTTATGTAAACTAATGCTCAACTTTGGGGCTTCAGGCTTAGGTGTTGAAGCGTGCTTTTTAGAACATTGTTCTCATCTAGTAATTTCTGTGTATTGGTGCTTGTGCTCCTACTTTCCATTGGCCCAATGTGGCCGAAAACGATGCCAGTTATGCTGCAATAAATTTCATTCTATAGTTCCCACCCCTTTCCCATTCCAGCATTTATTTCTTTCTATATCCCTTCTCATTAACTGTTTCCCATGAAGTGTGTCATGTATATATGAATAGAATTGTGGTTGACTTCATTTCTTAAAATTTGCTGCGAATGAAAAACTGTCCATTTTGAACTTCTAAATCTACACATCCTCAATTTTATACTAGCTGGCTAATTTCTTCTTCTTGACTTGATCTTACAAAGATTATCGATATATATATTGCAGTGGTTGATTTTCACTTATTTGTGCAGTGCTCAAATGGTCACACATTGTGTTCTAGTTGCAAACCCAGGGTGCACAACAGGTGCCCCACTTGCAGGCATGAACTTGGAAATATTAGATGCCTTGCATTGGAGAAGGTGGCTGCATCTTTAGAACTGCCATGTAAATATCAGAGTTATGGTTGCATTGGCATTTATCCATATTATAGCAAGCTCAAACATGAATCCCAGTGCATGTTTAGACCATACACCTGCCCATATGCTGGGTCAGAGTGCACCATGGTTGGCGATATTCCTTTTCTGGTGGCACACCTCAAAGATGATCATAAAGTTGACATGCACAGTGGAAGCACTTTCAACCATCGTTATGTCAAATCAAACCCGCATGAAGTTGAAAACGCCACATGGATGCTAACAGTATGTCTTACTCGTCTTATGTGAAACCCAAATGACTATTTTTGAATTCATATCTTTGACTTTAGTTGATTATGTGCAGGTTTTCAGTTGCTTTGGGGAATACTTCTGCCTGCATTTTGAGGCCTTCCAGCTTGGGACGGCTCCAGCCTACATTGCATTCTTGAGGTTTATGGGGGATGATAACGAAGCCAAAAACTATAGCTACAGCCTTGAGGTCGGGGGCAATGGGAGGAAGATGACATGGCAAGGGGTGCCCCGGAGCATAAGAGATAGTCACAGGAAGGTACGGGATAGTTTTGACGGTCTGATCATCCAACGTAACATGGCACTCTTCTTCTCGGGGGGTGATAGGAAGGAGTTGAAGCTTAGGGTCACGGGTAGGATCTGGAAAGAACAGTGATGATTCTTCACATCTCTAATCTACATTCATTAGCATTGAGAGTGTATTAGATGATAGATTATGTAGGCTAGGTAGCAAACTCTCTTTGCTGATCCTTAATTACATGAGTGAAGGCATACCTTTTGATGAAGACCCTATTTGAGTTCACGTTGACTTACAGAGATGCTTATCCTGAAATTAAAGATCTATTCAGTTGAATACTAAACCATTGCAATGGCATAATACAAAACAGTGCTACATAAATTGTGTCAAACAACACACTTAATGTGATGAGAGGTCAGCCCTCTCTGGGGGCGGCCAATCAAGCATAGAGATTATATCTAAAGAATCTATCTCCGGTTAAACATAATTGGAGAAGGGTTACCCCTCAAACCGGAAGGGTTTTCAGGTTAGAATAGAAAGACATTATATCTAAATAATCTATCTCCGGTTAAACAATATTGGAGGGTTACCCCTCAAACCGGAAGGGTTTTCAGGTTAGAATAGAAAGACGAGAAAGCTTTTTCTAGGTTGCGAAAATGGTCTGCCTATATAGCAGGAGTAGTGAAGTTGGTTGCCACATTGTGTTTGCTTGCAACCTCCCTTACGTTTCATATGCAGTGTGGCTAGAAGAGCTTTTTTTCGGAAGCTGGGGAGGTTCTAAAGGTTCAAAGCTCCATGGAAACCAAACACAACGGGGATGATTTGTTGGTTTCCCATCTCTTGAGAATGTGCAAATTTTCGAAGGGCGGAAGGTGAAAAAAAAAACCCGCAGTAGCGTAAGAGTATTTCAGAAGGACCATGCTCCTCAGCTGAGCCAGTTATAAAGGAAGTGGTCGTAAATGGAATCATTGGGGTCCCTCATTTCAATAGGAGTGCAAAATCAATGAAAGATGGCTTCGGTCATGATGGAGTTATCGGTGTTGAAGACAAGTGAGGGATCTTGGGAGCGGGATTTAATCTGATTCAATTGGCTGTAGAAATGGTTTTATGTGAAAGATTTATCCATGAAAGGGGGAAGTTTCATAGGGGCATCCCTATGCATTGATGGAATGAGAAGGACACCAAATCTATTGCGATTCATTGTGTCTCAGTTATAATGCTTCATCCTAACTCTTGTTCGAGCTCACTTGAATTCAGCCTTGGTTTTGATTCATACTCCTTGACCAATGATTGTAAAAGAAGTGAAACTTAAGTTAGGTCGGAGGCTGTCCACGTTCTTATCCAATAAATTGAATCTGTGTTCTATTTTTTTGGTTGGTTTCACCGACTGTTACTGTTTCTCAGCCTGCTTGACCTCTCCCTCTTTTTTTTAGTGCTCCTCCTTTTTTGAGCACCGTTCTTGTTTCCTTACTTTTTTTGGTCATTCAGACTTTTGTCCTTTTGTTGGTTGGTGTTGTTGGATTGGTAATTTGTGATTTCCTTCCTATAAAATTTTTTAATGCATTAATGTTTTTCTGATAAAAAAATTTGAATATGTTTCCGTTCTCATATCTTTGAGTGGAGTTGTTGATTCGAAATCCCCAAAAGATTGAGGTTTGAGCTGGAATCAAGTATATTAAGTTTCCTGTTGAGTTCTCAAATGGAAAACGAACGTGTGGGTTTCAAAGCCTTAGCTAAGGACGTTCTTTTTATTCAACAGTTCAACGCCAAGGTGAAAACTCATTCACTGAAAGTGGGGATGAATCTGATGTGAACGTTTCTAGTGATACCTCGGCCAATAGAGAATCTCAGTCACTTTAATTACCATGTGTCAGGTCCTTTCATGAAATATGCGAAGGCTTAAGTCCATTAAAAAACGGAGAACCTTTAATTGTGTGGTGGAGAAGCACCAACCGAACTTTATTTTTTCACTGAGGGAGTTCCCCTCATTTTGAGTTGTTGGGGGATATATTTTCCATTCGAAAACTAGGAAATATTTGGAAGATATGGAGTTGGAGGATCAATCTTGTTTTTAGAAATGAGGTCCTGTCAAAGAAGTGCAAACCCTCAGTTTGAATCCATCAACAATACCAGGGCCAGAGATTATGTAGCGTTGACTATATCTGCCCAATCCAATATGTGAAAGATGCCTCTGTGAACGACAAAACAAATTAACTTTTGAGAAGAACATACAAGAGAAGCTAGTTGTTATGTTACCCTTCATACTGCATACTCACCGTGCTGCCAATGTATCCACATGAGTTTTCAGTAATATATATCCACATGAGTCTGGAACAAAAATCTGGTGTAATATATCCACATGAGTTTTCAGAGAGCAAATCTCTGGCCCGACCTGCAAAATGAATTTTATTAAGTAAATAAAGAACAAAATCCTACACTTTCAAAAGAGTATGTCCAATAAAGCTGTATAAACTTTGAACTAACACGAATCATGCATAGAGTATATATGGTAATCGGGCAAGTAAGGCTCCGAACTGCAATTATTATATATAACCAATAAATCAAGTACGCCTGTCTGGTTGATGCCAACAATGAATATTTGTAGCATGATGTTAGAATATGACTATAATTGGACCTTCAATTATCAGCTTGAGTTTTTAGTTGAGTTGGTTCTCTAATATGGTCAGAGCCTGATTTCTCTGTACAAAAATTTCTAATTTCTTCTCAATTCTCTAATATGCCCAAAATGGGCCAACCCTTATCTAATCTTCTATATAATTCACCTCCAAACCCGTAAACGAGTTTTTCCGTGAGGACGCGTGCTAGAATATAACTATAATTGGGTCTGGGCCTTCAACTATCAGCTTGAGCTTTTAGTTGACTTGGTTCTCTAATACATGAGGATTGTTTCTTTTAATATGAAGATAATTTATCACAATACTGATTAGCATGCAAAGCACCAAGTTCTAAACTTGACCAAAAAAGCTGACCGAGAAAATTGAATACTGACCATCTTCTAATTTGGGCCTAAATTTGGGAATTTTGAGTTAAGCCCATGTTCTTATTAAGCACATTTCTTTTGATTTCAACCCATTTATTTTAAATTAAACCCACTTTTTAACGAAGTTCGATCGTACTTATTTAATTTGTTTGAAACTAAAGTTGTCTTGCATGTGTGATTTTTTTTCTTCATAATATTTGTTTTTTTTGGGTGTTTTTTTTTTTGCCCAAGAATCCAAACCCAATGCTGAACTTAGGATTTTAAAATGGGATAAAAACTACCAAACCTATTGTTGCTCATCCCTATTCTAAACTCTTTACATCAAACAAATCCACCATAAATTCAGTTGCAGACAACGACAACCCGAGAGGCATTAATTTTTTACATCAGCCACATGTACCAAGGTTTGGATTTAAACCTTACTTATGTAGAAGTAACGGAACATCAAAGTTTTTGTTTATATTCTTAATAAAACTTAAGATTCACTGAAGCTGAGATCTTGCAGGCGTTGGCTGACTGTGGTGGTGAAAAAGCTCCTGGGCCCGATGGTTTTTGTTTGAATTTCTTTAAGAAGTGTTGGGACTTTGTGGGAAGAGAGGTGTTTAATTTTATGTTAGAATTCCAGAGTTCGAACGAAGTGGGAAAAGGCCTCAACTCGACTTTTATTTCATTAATCTCGAAGGTCTCAAGCCCAAGCACTTTGAATGACTTCCCGCCTATTAGTTTGATCTCTACTCCTTACAAAATTTTGGACAAAGCTTTGGCAAGCAGGTTAAAGAAAGTTATACCAAATTTAATCAGTGACAGTCAGAGTGGGTTCATAGTAGGACGTCAACTGGTTGATGGAGTTCTAATAGCATTTGAGGTGATCCAGATGGTTAAGAGGTCTAAGAAAGAGACCATCTTATTGAAGCTGAATTTTAAGAAAGCGTATGATAAAGTGCGTTGGGGGTATATGGAGGAAGTCCTTTAGGCTGTGAGGTTCAGACAAGCATGGAGAACTTGGATGAGAGGGTATTTTAAAGCTCATAATTCGGTGCTCATAAATGGCTCTCAAAGTGGTGACTTTCGGTCCATAATGGTTGAGACAGGGGTGTCCCTTATCCCCTTTCCTATTTTTGATTGCAGCAGAAGATTTACATCAGGCTCTTGAGGAAGGGTTACAGGCTGGTAATTATGGGGGGATTTCAGTGGGGCCGCAAGACCCACTATCTCGCATTTACAGTTTGCGGACGACACCTTATTGTTTATAACAGGAGGGGCGGAACCGTTATGAGATCTTTAGAATGTGATCGAGCCTTTCGAGTTTACTTCTAGTTTGAAGGTAAATTTTGAGAAATCGGTTGCAATTATCCTGAATGAAAATTTGTTGTCAAATGAGATGGTGGAATTAGCCTTAGGATGTACTATTAGTACCTTCCCGATGAAGTACTTGGGTTTCTCGTTAGGAGTTTCTCCTAGGCGAGTGGTTTTTTGGATCTAATTGTGGAGAAATTCAAAACTTCTCTAAATCTGTGGCAAGCGAAAAATCAGAGTCTAGCAGGAAGGGTAGTGTTAATTAAATCGACGCTTTCAGCTTTGCCTATTTTTTATATGTCTCTTTTTCGAGCTCCAAAAAAGGTCATTCATATTCTGGAGGCTTGGAAAAGGAAATTTCTTAGGCAAAACAATGTAGCGAAATGGGCGATTAGCAAAGTTAAATAGGACGATGTGTGCAAATCAAGACAAGAAGGGGGCGTGGGTATTAGGATATTAGAAGAGGTGAATTTGAGTCTTTTGGCCAAATGATGGTGAATTTTTGCAGAAGAGGAATATGGGCTTTGGAAAAGAGTCATTTGTGCGATTTTTGGGTGGAATGTTCGAGATTGGGATCTTTCGGAGATGGACAAAAAAGGTAACTCTTTCATTGTTAGTCACATTATAGCTTTATCAGAAGTTCCAAGTTTTGGTAATTTATTTGGGAACCAAAATGCGCATTGGAAATTGGGTGATGGAGAGAGGATTCGGTTTTGGGAAGATAGGTGGTTGTGTGATGTACCTCTTCGAGCAGAATTTCCCGAGTTGTTTGTGATCTCATCGTTGCAAAGGGCTACTATGGCTCGGTTTTGGGTGATTGACAGGTGGAAAGTGGACTTTAGGAAGGTGCTATGGCCGAATGAGGTTGCTAAGGTTTCTGAATTGATGGACCTCCTTTGCTCGACTCGGGTGAGGGATGAACTGAAGGATAGGCTGATTTGGTCCAAGTTCCCCTTAGGTCCGACCACATCAACAACATATAGGTTACTATCAACGTCCCCATCTACTCATCCTCCGTGGGATAGTTACCTCTAGGTAGCGGGGATCCCGCCCAAGTATTGTACTTTTATGTGGTTAATTCTACACAATGCGGTTCCAACTCTATCCTTTTTGGAGGCCCGTGGGTGTAGACTTTTTCTTACTGTGATGTTGTGCTATTTTTGCAAAGGGGGCTTTGAGGATCAAGACCATCTTTTTCTTCATTGTGAATGCTTGGGTGTTATGTGGAAGACTTTTCAGATGGTAGGGGTATTCATTGGGTGATGCCGAAAGACATGGCTGCATGTTTGGAGATATGGAGAGGCTCCGGGAAAAGAAGATTGGGGAAAGTGTGGGCAGTGGTGGGGTATACTACGGTGTGGTTGTTATGGCTTCAGATAAATAACGTTGCTTATCGGGCTAGATAGATCACTGTGGACTCTCTGTTGTGTAATTTCCAGGAGCATAGTTTTAATCTCCTTTTTATGGCTGACCGGTTACATCCCGAAGCTGTTTGTGCAGAATGGTTAGCTTCGCCAGCAACTTGCCTGAGTTATGTGGGTGGTATGCCGAGTGATTTTACTCTCTTTTGCAGGGAGTGGTGGCTCTGATAGTTTGATTTTTGTTGGTATTTGGGTACTCTTTTGTTTCGAACTTGATATTTTTTGGGATGATCGGTTCTGCGTTGTGTAATTTTACATTATATAATATTGTAATCAATAAATTCCTTGCTTATAAAAAAACAGATGAGCTCAAGACCTCCACAGCAGAGCTATTGCTTACCCATGGTTTTGTATTTTACCAAATTAATCTTAAAATTAATATATTCATTTATTTTATTTTAATTGGACTTTCCTAATTAAAACCTCCAATTTTCAAATGCTAAGTAAGCAATAGCAAAGAAACAACTGGCATAAACATCCACATTTTTTAATCTCACATAATCATTATCATTTAGCAAAATTTTAACAAGGAAATGAATAACATCTTACTTTCTCGGCAATGTTCTGCAGCTCAGCGGGGGTGGCCACATCCGCTGCCAAACAAAGATTACTCTCCTTCTGCACCATCATTTCGAGCAGTCTCTTTCTTGTAGGATTCTTGACCATCTTAGCTCTCTCCTGATATGCCGCAACCTTAATCCTAACAGGCGCCGCCGGCTTGGGAACAACCACCTTCCGATTCTCCTCCAGGAACTTCCCCTTCTCCCTCAAAATCATCACCATCTCGCTCAACTTGATCATGACATGTAGCTTGATTCCATTTTGTTCTAGATTCTCCTATCTCCTTACTCCCTGTCGATCAACACCACGATGTCGGTGACCTTGAGGCCTGCAGCACGGAGCGACGCAATGGTCTCAAGGACGGAGGCGCCACTGGTGATGAGGTCTTCGATAATGAGGCAGAGCTGATTGGGCTGGAAATAGCCCTCGATGGCCTTGGATAAGGGTGTCAGAGATGTCGCGGAGGAGGGAAGGGTACGAGACGATGAGGCGGAGGTCGATGTAGATAGGCGAGGAGATGCTAGATATGAGCTTGAAGCTTCCGAACTTGACGACAGAGATCTCGTGGAGCCGAAGAACCAGGGCCTCCATTGATGTGGTGGTGACACTATTTCAAGTCAAAATGGGTCGTCGTTGGGTCACTCACTATCACTACGGCTTTGATTTAGACGTTCGACAGTAGGATTAGATCTGAATCGGTCTAATCACGGTCTAATTAGATAGATTATAGGAAACATGAAAGGAGATTAGACCCGATTCGTGGGTCTAGAGGTTTTGTTGTCGCAGTGGGAATAGATTGCCTCGGTCTATTCCAAGTCTAATGTCTTGATAAAAAAATAAAAAATTTGTTCAAAACAATGTTAAAAAATGCAAGACGACCAAAACCGACGCATATTATTATTTCTCGAAATGTTTGAATAGAAGTGCACCACAGTACGATCTACATGTCATCTTCTTGGACGTTGAGTAACGAGTCTGGGGGTGTAATATGACGACACGATGCTAAATTTTATTCCCTGTATTTCGTAATCGAATATGGAAAGTAACATGGAAGCTGTAGTGGCAGTGTTGCCGGGAACATAGCAAATAGTATCACGTTACCGTGTCAAATATATGGTACCGTGACAGGACT
>JAYMTN010001654.1:0-12437 GCA_036897425.1 Erodium trifolium
GGGTGGGTCTGGGTGGGGTTTGGGCAGCCCGTGGCTCCCCCGTGGCCCTGCCTGGCCCAAAACTGCCACTCCTTTCTTTTTTTTCTTTTTTTACACGGTCTTCACATACACGGACGAGTGTCCGGGCCATCCATGGCTTTATTATCTCGGAATTGCGACGATCTTTGGCGGATGGACGAGACACCCATATTCTCGATATGCCCTGGCTTCTGACATCGGACCCATGTGTTCATACAACCTTCGTGGGCCTTGATAGGGTATTGGTAGCTTCACTTATGATCTCAAACCCCCGACGATGGGATACCCCTCGCATTCAAGGCCTGTTCAGACCGAGGGACCAAGCGGATATTCTGGCCATTCCCTTGTCTGTCTCTCGAGCAAAGGATACATGGTACTGGGTGGACGACCCAAAAGGGAGATGTTCCTCTAAGGTCGGATACCGAGCTCTCCGCCTGTTGGGTGACCCTCCTATAGGGAACATTCCAACATGGGCCAACCTATGGCGCCTACAGATTCAACCCAAAATCCGCATATTTCTCCGGAGGCTCCTCACGGGATCCCTGCAGTTGGCTGTGAATTTGTGTACCAAATTCATCCCGATGTTCCCCCAATGTCCTATTTATTCTGACCAGAATGAGACCGTGGACTCCCTTTTCCTCCATTGTCCTTTTGCACGTGACCGCTGGTTATGGTTTGGGATCGGACACGGGATCACCTCGGGGATTAGTTTCACCACGTGGTGGGATCAATGTGTACAAAGGAAACCCCCGACGCGCATCGTTGAAATAGCAAACTAGTTGTGGGGGATTTGGAAATCAAGGAGCGTTTGGGTATGGAAAGGAACCAACGTCTCCCCTACAGGTTTCTAGTTGACGGTAAGGAGTCTCCTCCGTGCATGGGCTGAAGCCATGGCATAACCTTCCCAAGGCCGCTGACCATCACAAAACCCGGGGGGACACGGTTTGAAAACTTCCCCCACCGGAATGCATTGTGATCAATGTAGATGGGGCGGTCTTCAAGGAGACGGACCAATGTAGATAAGGATTTACCAGTAGGCCTGACTCAGGGATTTTCCTGGAGGCGGGGAATGGGACAGCCCCAGGTATATGAAACCCAAGCGCGATCGAAGCCTATGCTATTGTTGCAGCGTTGGCCATGGATTGGGCCCTGAAATAGAGAAGGATTATCCTGTGCAGCGACGCACAGGGCGTCTTGGGCATTATCTCGGTATCCCATCTGCCTCTCTCTCTGATAGGAAGTATCATTAGGGACATCAAAGTTTTGTTTTCGTTAATCGAGGACACCAAACTCGTGCTTGTGAAAAGATCATCGAACAAAGCATCTCATTGGTTAGTCAGGAAAAGTTGTTCTACGCTCGTTTGTACGGGATCCGATGCCCTCATTTGTATTCTTCAGTCGAGAAATTAATAAACGTGATTTCTATGCTTAAAGAAAACACAAAAATACTGTTCAATAAATGAAAATAATATTGTTACCCAATTACAGTAGAGTGTTCGATGGATAGAAAAGATTTAACAAAAATAGAGATTATGACGAGGGGAGGTGAAAAGCAAACCGTGAAACGCAAACGGCTCTCCTTGAAACGCTACTGTGCTCTGTCTCGTTAAAGCAAATCCAGAAGGCGAGAAAACACAGAAGGAAGGGAAAAACGAAAATAAAATAAAGGAAGAATAAATAAGAGGCACTAGATCTCTTAAACGCCCCGGTACTCGATTGCCGGTTCGATTGCTCTTCAACGGGGTGTTTAAGAAGCAATTTGTTTCTGCTTATCACGCTTCTGTTTTTGTTTTGTTTGATTCTATTTTGTTCTACTTGAAGAACCCACAAGGGCTCCATTACTGCAAATCGGCGCCATGGACGGCCTCATGGGCAAGCTTCGCAATTTGGACGCCTACCCTAAAGTCAACGAGGATTTCTACAGCCGGACTCTCTCCGGCGGCGTCATCACTCTCGCCTCCTCCGTCGTCATGTTCCTCCTCTTCTTCTCTGAGCTACGTATGTCTCTATCTCACTCTGATTCATGCCACCAGATACCCTTTTAGCTCAGATTGGATGTTATAATGCTTCTCTTTCGAATAGAACCAATTTGATCTCAAATGAACCAACTTTTTTATGTGGGCATTTCGTTTCAATATTTTCCGGGTTGCTAATGGAGATCGGGGTCGGACCCATTGTTAGTGTTGCCGTGGTAGAATAGGAACCAAAACCATGTTGGTTTTGAGAATAGATCATAGGGTTTTCATTTGAATACAGGAACTTATGTGTGTTGCTTACTGATTATGGAATTGTGCACTTTGGGGAGATAATGAAGAAATTGACATTGCATTTCAATAAACTGTTCATGTTATGGATACTAATGCCCCAATGGTAATGGGGTCTTTTCACTTTCAGGAAGCACCAGGCATTTTGTTGCCGTCAAGCTTATCGTTTGATTATATCTCTACTATCTCTTTATTACTTTGTTAAGACAAACATTTGGCATCGTACTATGTGGCATTGAAGTCTTTCACTGATATGTTGTTGAGCACTTCTGTTACGAGGATTGTCTTGTTTGGTGTGGATATGAATGCTGTAGGCAATGGCTTAGGTCTCTTGTTCCACCTTTTAGTTCACCTGGGCATTTGGTCTTCCCTTGTGCATTTTATACTGCAAGGTCTATCATACTTCAGACATGGCTACTGTAACCTTATCCTGTCGGAAATAAGAGGGGATTTAATTCTGGTCTTTTGATATTGGGAAATAGTTATGAAGGCTTGACTATGATGAACTCAACTCTTCTATCTATTATTCATTATTATGTTTTAACATCAGTTTTGTGTCTATTTGTTTCCTCTGGGGTTGCAGAGCTATATCTCCATGCTGTAACCGAATCAAAGCTTGTCGTGGATACTTCTAGAGGAGAAACCCTACGTATCAATGTAATGTCATTTAGTTGCCTTTGTATTTTCAGCGTTTCTTCTTTGTTTAAAGTTATACCATTAGATTTTGGGTTAGATGTTTTCAACCAGATAGTCCCAAGTTCAATTGAAGGAAAAGAAGCTTGTGCTTAGGTTTATAGCTTTGAATCTTGAATAGAACCTTAGTCTTCATTAATTCAATTTATTGTGCTCGATCATGGATTTGGACTTGCTATGATCTCTTCTATATCCTTTTCATTATATGTTTTTTTGCTTGTCCTTTACTTTTTATTACATCCTGTAAAATTAGCTTATCCATCATTCTTTTCCTGCAGTTTGATGTCACTTTTCCTGCAATGCCATGTTCTATATTGAGTCTTGACGCCATGGACATCAGTGGAGAGCAGCACCTTGATGTAGTATGTATCCCTAAGAATCCAATATTCTCCCTTTGTTGCAATGCTTCTTTTTGCATGTTAAAAATTGCAATGGATGTTCGGTGATGCCGCTCTTTATCTCGCTGTAAATAATACTTGGCTTGTTTTGATGTTTGAATGACATTTTTTAATGTTTTATTGAATTTGCAGAAACATGACATAATTAAGAAGAGGCTAGATGTGCATGGCAATGAAATAGAATCAAGGCAAGAAGGAATTGGGTCTCCTAAGGTTAGTAATGTTCTACATCTTCAATGTAAAGTTCGACCAACAATATTTGCACGTCTGAATCATGTTCTTCAGTTTTGGGCTGAAATAGTTATATCTGAATGAACAAGAAGTTGACTGGTGGCACTTTGTACAAAGATTTTGGAAGGCTGGTATATCTGCATAGTAAAATCTTACTGTTGATAACAATTGAGAGAGGCTGCCGTTGGGAAATTCTGGCATTTCTGTTCCTGTTAAAAAGAGCTTTTGCCTAATTTAAAGGATCTTCATAACTAGCTTCTATACTTATGCACACCCTATCTCATTCCTTTTTGCATAGGTAGGAGTCTAATTTGTTTTTTGACTCGGACAAGAGCTGGATTTACTCCGGATATGTGCCAATAGATGAATACCACACTTTTAAATTAACAAAAAGAATCAGATATGTGGAGTAGTCTTGGACATGCCAATCGCTGCCCACCCTATTTCTGCAACGTCAGCCTCTCATTCCTTCTCCTCCAGAAATTAGTTTTATAATATTGAGAACACATCTAGACCTCAACCTCTCTGTGCCCATTGGTTGCTCAGGCAGCAGCCACTCACTCGCAGATTGACCTCCTCCTTCAGAAATTAGTTTTATAATATTGAGAACTATATGTTACATAGCTAAATGTATAATATAGATTTTAATAAAAAATATTAGCTTGCCTTCTATTTTTTTTAAATGATGAATTGTGTGTGGAAATCGTGTCCCTTGATCCATAATAGGTTTTATCACATACTTCATACCTTCTAAATAAGGTAAAAAAATAAAATATATGAGTCGTTGCACTTGTACCAAAGCTACCTCTGCTTTCACTTTAAATTCATTAATTTATTTAGTAATCAAGTAAGGATTTATAATAATCAAGTGTTGCTAACATTTGAATTATGTAGAATAATTTGTTTTTCCTTTTTGATATAGATTGAAAAGCCGTTACAGAAACATGGTGGCAGGCTTGAGCAGAACGAGACATACTGTGGTTCTTGTTATGGTGCAGAAACGGTATGGTTGTCTGTCTGTGATCTTTAGAGTAATATCATACGGTGGAGTTGTGTACAAAATGTGTTAATTGTTGTAGTGCTGGTGCTCATCTATATTGTGAAGAGCACATGTCTAGTGTGCAAGTAAAATTTATGCTTCAGTCTTCTATTACAATCAGATGTTCAACACGCTACATTAATGTTAGTTAGAGCTCTGGAACGTGGCCATTATTGTTGTGGGGCTGAAATTTATATTGATATAACTTACAGATAGTACATGCTACATAAAGCTTAATTAAACCCACTTGACAAATGTTTGGAGTATTGAGTTTGGAGCAGTATGTCGTAAATTATGAGCATCATTTCTTGTTTTTCATATAGTATCTCAGTTACACTGTAGTAAAGGATCTAGTTGTATTATGCTGTCTATCAAGTGACCATTCCTTATATTCTCCCCAAATTTCCCATCATTTGTAATAATTTTTGTACCAAGTATGTTTCTATATTTAATGTTTCATCCAAAGAGATTTTTTTATAATTGTTATTGTTACTGCAGGCTGATGATCATTGTTGCAATAACTGTGAAGAAGTTCGTGAGGCATATCGGAAGAAAGGTTGGGGATTAGTCAATCCGGATGCGATAGATCAGGTTTGTAGTGACAGTTTTTGTTCAATCCTGTACTTCATGCAATTACAGGTTTAATTTTTTTGAAATTATTAGAACATCAAACCATCGTGAACCTATATGAATATCTTGAATGTTGACTGTTCTGCTGCATTTTAAAGACTTGCTTCAATTTTGGTCCTTAAAATTGTTCAGTGATTGTATTATCATGGATACAAACCAAATGAAACTGCTGATGATAGAGTTTTTGAGGGAAAAATATGTTGAGAAGATGGAAGTATTCCTTAAATTTGTACCGGAAATACTGTAGTTGTTCCTACCTGGTATCTCATTCCTAGTTCTGATTTCTTCCAATAATTTGCTATTGGCGTCATGTTGGACAATTTTGCATTGGACCAGTGACAGAATGAATTCTTTATGGTTGCTTTTAGATGTAAGGATCTAGAATATTGAATGTGGCTTGTAAGTCCAAATAAATGAATAGAATGGTCTGGAGTTATTAGAAAGTTCTGAGGAAAAAGGAGTTCCATTTATGCTAGTTTAACTTTTGAGTACATTCTGTCTAGAAAAATGTTATATGTAAAAAGTTGGAATGTGATTATAATCATGTGTGAATATTTCCTTGAAATTAAACATTGTTACACTCTAAACCGCAAGGTATTTAATGGACTTATACAATCTAAATGTAATCCTATTCTTTCACCGTGGATGACTCATTTGATATTTGTGTTTATCTGTTGAACTAGTAAAAATATACTTTATACTATGTACTTAGCTCTTCTTAGAGTAAAAAAGATGATCTGGAAAATCTGAACGCTATGTTTTGAGATCAACTAATTTGAAGATCTTGTGTATACAAGAATACCTTGGTTCGAACTTTATATTGTTTTTATTCCCTATCTATATATTGGCTCTCTGCTTCTTTTGGCTTTTCTGGTAACCCAATTAAAAGCCTATGGTTCAGGGCTTCCTCTATGTTATTTGCCCTTAACATGATTTTGTAATAATACTTAGGGGTTTAACTACCTTCTACTATGAGTTTCATAATAGGTTATTTTGCTCCTTCAGTTGAAAACCTGATATGTGCCAAATATGTTCCTGATTTACATTGATACAATGAGAAATCAAACCATTGGGGCAAGAATCTGTTATATCGAATGAAATGAGTCCATAGTTATTATTCCATCACCTCACCAACTTGGACCAGATATTTAAATGCTGATGATGCATGCAATGCAAAAGAATTATTAGTTTCGTTAACTTTTGCTGTTGTAATAATTGGACTATATCATATATAATGCGACTTAGTGAGGAAAGCCTACCAACAATGCAAATCAGGAAAATTTGCATCTGTTCTGCTATTTGGCTAGCAATCTTGTGCAATGGTGGTTTACTTTCCTTATTCACTTGTGTAGGTATCCTGTTATTAATGAATTCCTGTAATGCAGTACTTGGCCCTGGATTTTATTTTATGAGTTTCTGATGTGAAATTTTGCATGTGATAGTGCAAAAGAGAAGGTTTTCTACAAAGGATTAAAGAGGAAGAAGGCGAAGGATGCAACATATATGGATTCTTGGAAGTTAATAAGGTGGCTGGAAACTTCCA
This sequence comes from Erodium trifolium, assembly GCA_036897425.1. Lineage (NCBI taxonomy): Eukaryota > Viridiplantae > Streptophyta > Magnoliopsida > Geraniales > Geraniaceae > Erodium > Erodium trifolium. The sequence goes on from JAYMTN010001654.1 coordinate 6,817, forward strand.
TTTTGCCCCTGGGAAAAGCTTTCATCAATCTGGTGTCCATGTGCATGATCTGCTAACATTCCAAATGGATTCCTTCAATGTAAGTCATCGAGCCTACTTCGGTCTGTTTGTGTAAGATCCTTAATTCATGTATAATGCCTAAACAGAAAATGGAATTCTGAATTCTTATCTGGTCCACCTCTTTTTTTTCTTTCTCCATTTATAATTCTTTGTTACATCATCCACATGAATAATTGATGATACGTGTTATACAGATTAGTCACAAGATCAATAAATTAGCTTTTGGAGACTATTTCCCTGGTGTGGTAAATCCTCTCGATAGGTAACCTCATTTTCCTTCTCAATTCCAATCACACGCTCTACTGATCATTTTAGTTTCTGTCAGTTAATAATAATTTGCGTCCTAATTTCTTGGTTTACATTTTCAGCGTGCAGTGGGTACAAGTAGCTCCGAGTGGGATGTACCAGTACTTTATTAAGGTTAGTCCCATGGATCATTGACTTTTCATCCCTGAGTCCTCAGAATGGAAGGTGGAGGAATAACCAAGTGTTTTTACATGCAACATATAATTATTCATTTCTACATTTATTCTAATATTAAACTCCCCCATTCTATAAGAAAGAAGCACAAATGAGTCACTTTATCCTCTTGAGGGTATCTTTCCCATGATATATTTATTCAATTTGAGTTACTTTCACTTTTCTGTCATAATTAGTTTGTCTATATATGTTCCAGCAATAAAATAGACTCTAAAAAGCTAATTCCTAGTTTCTTACTTATATTCATTTTGGCTTGTATGTCCTCATATTAAATGTAGTTACTGAGGTTTGTTGAACTCCATTGCTTATTCTTTTGAAATCTCATGTTCCTTCTTCATTTGAGTGGATAGGACTTCACTGCATGGCATAACTCATCCTTGTTGTATCTGCATCGCTATTCTTGTACTTGGAAATAATGTGTAAATACCCCATTTCTCAGAAGCCTCTGCATGTGTTTTAAAAGCACATTGCTTTAACTACGTAGTGGTTTTAGCTTTTGAATACACATTTTAGTGCATCAAATATTTCTTTTTTCCTTCATGGTACCATAGTTTTGCATTGGAAAAAAAATATAGATTGATGGGTTGAATAGATTAGTAAGAGATGTAATACAGTTAATGAAGAATTAATATGTTGTGCAGGTTGTACCAACGGTGTACACAGATGTGAAAGGGAACAAAATCCAGACAAATCAGGTTCCTTTTCTGACATTGTTCTTTTATGATTGCATGCATATCGTTGAACATTATGTAATAGATTGGAAAATGTTGTGCAGTTCTCAGTTACTGAACATTTCAAGTCTGTAGACGGCAGGCTTCAATCCCTTCCTGGAGTTTTCTTCTTCTATGACCTGTCACCTATCAAGGTGGGTTTACTCAGCTTATTCAATCTAATAAATGGACAGGTTGATCTATCCATTCCTTAATGTTGCCCATATCTATATTTCCCAGGTGACTTTCACAGAGGAGCATGTCTCGTTCTTACATTTCCTAACCAATGTGTGTGCTATAGTTGGAGGTAATAACTTAGCTTCAAGCATCAAAGTTCAACAACTTGTATTTGATCTTAGTTACCCTCACACTAAGCTTAGGTATGCATTAAATTGTATGGATTTGGTGGTTGTGCAGGTATTTTCACTGTTTCGGGGATATTAGATTCGTTTGTATACCATGGTCAAAAGGCGATCAAGAAAAAGATGGAAATCGGGAAATTTAGTTAATATCGTATCTGCAAATGCTTCTCCTCGGTCTCTTAACATTCATCTTCTCAAGGGGAACTGCTGGGTTTACTACACCTAACATTTTGTTATTATATCAGATTGATCAGTGCATTAATATATCATGCATGTGTAATTTTACTTCTATAAATATATGTTAAAATCATAACAGTTAGTTGCAGGTATCTGTATTGTGAGCATTCGGAAGTTATGTAAAGGATTTTGTATCCCTTGCCCTTTGCAGTAGTCTTTAATATTTTTTTAAAATTAAGATTCATACTTTTGGTTGTGGTAATAAAGAATAAAAATAAAAAGATTTCTGGTGGTTGAGAAGATAATATGAGGAAACCCTCAAATTTCCTCTCTAGCCCCCCGCCGCCCCGTCTGACTTCTGGGCCGCCGGCGACCTCCACTTGTGGAAGCTCACCGCACGAGCTCCTCCGTCTTGCCTCTTGTAGGCACTGTCCGGTCCTTGTGACCTTTGTCTTGCCTGTCGTAGTACCGTATGCTTTCTCCATCTCCCCTGATGGATCGAGTCCCTCTTTTCCCTTTTCTTCACCAGCCGGAGCTCGCTGCACCGCCATCGGTTTCGCTCCCTCGCAACTTCATCCGCCCAACCACACCGCACCAAATCTCTCCCCTAGTTCTCTTGGCAGCCAAACGCTCTCTGGCAAGCTTCGTGCGCGGCCCAGATGGCCTGTGGCCACCGCGAAAGGTCGGACTTCATCTGCTGCCGACCACCCCTGTTCTCTAGGACCCCCCTCACTGCCGGAGTCATCCCATCGTCGGCTCGATAATCTCGCCTCCGACCATGAAGGCCAGATCTAATCGAGGAATGAAAAACAACAAACATCGTCGCCCATGCCACGACCCACCTACCTCTGATCCTTAACCGTCGTCGGCCGTCTCTCCTCTAAGGCACACCAAATGGCCTCGGGACGATCACCTTTCACACGAATCGGATTCAGAATCGATTTCGAGAAGCCGACCGAAACTCTCAAGTGCTTTGGGGACGTGGGTCTCCCCGGACCAAGCCTTGGGCGTCGTCGGAGGAAGCACATCACCGACCCCGGCTGTCCCTTGGATGGTGAGTGCCTTGCCGGCTTCGCCCTCGCCGACAGTCAGTCTCGAGTCAGATTCGGCTAAGATTTTCAGAGCTGCCCAAATCAATTCTGTTTATGGAGGGGGCTCACTGGACTTACTTGCATCGTTCCAACACTTCCAAGAAGCGCCGGCCCGAATTTCTCCGACTCGTACCTCGCTAAACCAAACCAGATCTGGTTTTGGCTGGGTCTTGCCGAATTTTGCCCCGAGTCGACCTCCTCGGGGAGCACCGGATCATGCATCGCCGGTGGGGGTATCGGTGACCCTTGCCCCTTTCCGCCTATCGTCCTGGTGGTGGGTCGACGTTCCGCCTCCTCCTCGAGATCCCGTCATCTTTGGATCTGGTTGTAGCCACAATCTGGTGGACTGCCGCCTTTGCAGCCTCCACACGAGCCCGGACCATGTTAGATGCCCTTACCGTTAGTCCCATGGGATCCTCACCCTGGACCCTGACCCGAACCTTGATCCTTGGAGGCCGGGACCCAATTGGGGGAGGAAACCCGTTTGGTCCAGAAACAAACGGAATCTCCCGGAGCCCCAGCCTGCTTGTGGTCCTATCTGGACGGGGCATGTTCCGTGGGGCGAATCTACTTTCCCTGAGGAGTATGGAAGTTGGGTACCCTCTGTCCGCCGATGCAGGCTCCCGGAGATTGAACAGGATCTCGACCCAGAGCCTCAGGGGACGAGGCCCAATGGGGGAAGATATTCCATTGGGCCTGATTACGGACGTGTAGCCCCGTTTCCTCAGCCTGGATTAGCTCTTTTCAGTAGGGGTCACCCTAACTGGAACGTCTATGGTCCTCACCTCGCAATGGAACCTCAACCTCTTAGCGGCCCTATCTGTTTCGTCCAGGATCCCCAGTCGGGACTAGCCCAGACCATTTGGGGTCAGGCTATTCAGAACGACTATGGCCCCCTCGTAAGACAAGACAACCACCCGACGAGGTGTATAGATTCTTGTCCTTGTGTTTTGTGCTTATCTGCTTGTTTCGATCAAATTCTGCTGATTTGTTTTGATAGAAACTTTGTTTTTGTGCATCGGACCACCTTCCCGCCTGTTTGGAGGAGGATCCAATCATATACCTGGATTGCTTCGGGAAATTCCCCGACACTTTTCTGTTTCCTGTAATTGGGTTGTATGGTTCTGATTGATCAAATATATTAATCCATCTTCAAAAAAAAATCCCATAAAGTAAAGAAATAAGAAAGCAAAATGAATCTTATCGCATGAGATAGGGTTGTGGTCCTCAAATCTCAATCATTTCAAATATGAAGATAGTAAAATTGATTGGTGGGAGCATCTCATCTCATCTTGACCCTTGTACTATGATAGAGATCCGATTGAAATTGTTTTTTTTTTTGTATTCGAGTTTGTTGATATATCTGACCAAAAAAGTCATCGTAGTCATGATATTGGTACCACAGCCCCACTATCACTGTTGTGTTGTGGTCACTCGTATTGTCCTTCATAATACTTGTATCGCTACTGTCAGAAGTCAGCTGGATGGCACGTAGGCTCGTTGTCCTTGTAAGATCATACATAGCCCAAGTCACTTCACCAGGTTATGCGACCCGTAGCTAAATCCCAGTTGGCCGGCTATCGCCAACCCGACACAACACTGCCACGTCAAAGAAGCCCACTAGTTAAGTTCGAGGGTGCATCGCTCAAATAACTTCTCTTGACGATGGAAAAACATTACGTTATCTTAGAGCATGTATGACGTTATCTTATGAACATAAATGATGATTTATTATCAGCCTTCGTCGAAAAAGGGAAACCGGGATCCAAGGTGATCCTCTTGGTGTAAATTTGACGAGTATAGAAGGAGGTCATACAAAATATAAGAAAGAAAATTACAAAAAGACTAGAATATTGAGACCAAGAACCAGAAGAAACAACAAGTGACTGACTCCTTCAAATCCAATCCGTGGTTCAGCCAGAATTAAAACACCCAGCTGCCCATCCATGGCGGAGTAAATATTAACAAAACAGCTCAACGGTAACCCTGCAATTGCCTAAAACTCCATTGCAGTACCCACCGGAGCATCATATCACATCACCCAACCTGACTAATCTATATTATTACAATTTCGATCTTAACAACAAAGACTCCCCAATCACGCTAGAATGGCCGCCCAATCAATCTCGTACGACGGGAACTTCTGCAACATAAAATTTTCAGAGCAAGATTCGAAGTGTGTCTCCGGGATGTCCGGGAACGTCAGCTCCGACAGAGGCGACGACCCCTCGCTCTCGGCCGTGACCGGCGACAGGGAGTAGCTCTCCTCCGCCTTGCAAGGCACATCGTCAACAACCGTCGAACTGTCAGGCGAGCTCACGACCGCCTTCTCCGGCTTGGACCGCTTGGCGGGCTTCTTCTCCCGCTTCCCCTGCTTCTTCGCCTCCTCCATGCTCTCACAGATGGCCTGGAGCTTGGCGTCGACGGAGGAGTGGAGGGGCTTGTAGTCCCCGAACTCGCCGCCGATGTGGGACCCCTGGTGGCGGAGGTTGGGGAAATTGAGCCGGGCGAAGTCTCCCCGGAGCTTGTACGCCGCCTTGTCGTACGCCAGCGCCGCCTCCTCGGCGGTGTCGAACGTCCCGAGCCAGAGCCGGGTCCGGTTCTTGGGGAGCCGGATCTCCGCGACCCATTTCCCCCAATGCCTCTGCCTCACTCCCCTGTACAGCTTCTTCGGCGGCGAAGCCGCCGCCGTCGCAGCCGCTGAAACCTTCATCGGAACCGGCTTTGGGATCAGGGAGCTG
>JAYMTN010001655.1:0-12437 GCA_036897425.1 Erodium trifolium
TTATTTGTTCGTTTGAACTTCTTAAGTTATTTTTCAAAGGTAACGTCTCATTTCTGGTCAAACCGGATTTGAGGCGTTACACCGTTTGAATAGGAAACTCCCCCTAGATTGTTGTCTGGAATAGCCGGGTATCATTATTATGGGGCCAGCGTTTTCGGCTTTTACCAGAACTGTATCTTACCTTTTTTATTTCTACACTCGGTATATGTTAGCTTTTGATCATTCCGCATTCAATTAAGCGGGTAATCGGGTGATCGGACCGCATCAACTTGGGCTTCCATGGAGGCACGTCGGTGTCAGTAGAAGGCCACAAAGGGGGCTCACTTTCTTTTAGGATCGGGTCATAGAGGTCGCCGGCTGTACAAAGGAGGTCGATTGCATCGATATGGGGATCAAGGCCCGGTCTGGGAGGGCTTCCACCTCACGACGTGTAAGAAGGACCGGGAAGAATTAAACAAGCGAGGTTTGTTGTACATTCTCATCAGGTCCAATGATTCCTAGACGAGAGAGTAGGACATTATTGAAAAGATACGCCTCGTTCCAATAGGAATCTAGCACAATCCAATTTAAATCTCCCCCTTTTCTTGGAATCCTCCTCGAATACCTTGCATTATCCTCATCTCTCTTAAGGGTCTCCCTGGAGAGATCAACGTATTCATTAGACAAAACAAATGCATCACAGGCAAGCCATGAAAATTACTGGAAGTGATAAAGATGCGCACTTCTATGGAAATAGAGATTCATTTCTAAATTATCGCTTGGATTAGCTGGACAGTTTAATAATTAGCTGGACAGTTTAATAACTACATGATCGTTTTGAGTATGTCTGAAACTATATCTCATACTTCACTTCTATTTTTCATTTTGCACACAACTACTTTTACTTAATAAAATTCCACTGTTAAGCTTTAAAAAAAAAACTTAGATTTTAGGTCCTTATTTATATCTTTAGTAACCGACACGTGTACGCAACCAAACAAAGCTCATTCTCGGTTCGGTAAATGTTACGTCATAAACCAGCGCACACTCATGCCCATACTCAATCCGGTCCCAATTCAATGCACTTTCTCTCCCAAACTCGATCTCACCCGTCCAATCCAATTCCAATCCAACGTACCACACCTCTCCACGCTTTCTCTTCCTCGACCTTTGATACACCCAACTATCATGGCCAAAATACTTCCACGTTATCGTCTCTCCCACCGTCAGATCTCAACCAATCACACGGCCCAAAATCCTCAGAAATTAAACACGCCGTTATTTACTAGTCAGAAAAAAATAATATCCCGCTCTTTTTTTCTCTCTATCTGTCTGAAACACAGTCTTCGAGCTTTGATTTGTAGACGACGACGAAATGCAGGAACAGGCGACGAGCTCCGTCGCCGGAAGCTCGATTCACTCGAGCAGCGAGAGATCTTCGAGCTCAGCTCTTCAGCTTGAAGTTAAAGAAGGTTTGTATTTTCATTTTTGCACGATCTGTCCGATCGAGTTCATGGAGTGATAAATGGCTCCGTCTTCGATTTCTTAGCTTCTTCGAGATCTTCTGGGGTTTCGATTTGATGGGTTGATCCATTTTTTCAGAGTGGGATTTCTGAAATTTGCAATTTGGGGTTTGAATGAGTGTCGTCGATTTCGAAGTTCACGTGAAGTTCTGATCTGGGTTTTGGGGTTTTTTATATTTTACTCGAGATGGGTCTCTTGATTTTCTCGAACTTCGGTTTTGCGGTGAAATATCTGATTTTATATGATTAATCAATGTTTTATTTATTGTTTTGATTTTTTTTAATTATTGTCGTGATCGTAACCGTGATTTTGATGCTTTTTAGGCATTGAGAGTGATGAAGAGATCAGGAGAGTGCCGGAGATCGGCAGCGAAGTGGCCGGAGTGTCCGCATCCGGCCGAGGAACTGGTCCAGTGGCGGGTGGGGCGGGTCCGGAGCGGGTTCAGGCAGCGGCGGCAGAGGGGCAGAGGAAGAGAGTAAGGAGCCCAGCTGACAAAGAGAACAAGCGCCTGAAGAGGTAAATGAAAGTTGCAAATTGCACAAGTGATGGTTGCAAATATTTGCCCTGAACTATGCACGTTTTGTAAATATTACAGGTGAACTATTTGTTTGCAAATGACATCCCATCTATTTTACTTCGGAAATTAGTCATGTGACGGGTCACGCGACCTCATTGTTTTGAAATGATAGTTCGGCCCTTTACATTGTAGTGTTCTGCAATTTAGTTACCTTGTGTATATATAATTTTGCAGGGGTATTCTGGACTTTTTGCAAGAAAAAAACTTAACCCCGTTAGTGGAATTTGCAGACGGAAAGTACTTGGGGGATGTCATTTGCAAAAAAAAAAAACAATTTACCAATAGTATTTGCAAAACACGCATAGCTCACTCAAGTTTTTGCAATCATCCCTTTTTATAAGTTTGTTACTATTTTGGGGCAATTTGAGTTTACTGACACTACATTTGATTGATTTTGATTTTGATACACAACAAAGGTTGCTTAGGAACAGAGTTTCAGCTCAGCAAGCAAGGGAGAGAAAGAAAGCTTACTTAACCGAGTTGGAGGTGAGAGTCAAGGACTTGGAGAGGAAGAACTCGGAACTGGAAGAGAAGCTGTCCACGTTGCAGAACGAGAATCAGATGCTTAGACATGTATGTCACATTTCCATCTCCATCTCCATCACCATTGTTTCATTACGTAGTAATTGTTATGATCTTGACGTTGTTGAGGCTCTCACCCTTTATCCATATCCCCAACCACTTTTACTTTGCTCATACATATTAAAAGTCCAATGGTCAATCAATCATTGCAGTTTACACTTAGGGGACTTGTTGTACTAATAGTAAGGATAATTGCAAAAAAGAGTACCCTGAGGTCTTTACTTTTTGCAACTTGTAGCCCTCTTCTTTGATAATTGCAAAGAAGTGCTTGAACTTGTCCTTTTCTTGCACTTTGTATAAATTTGTTTCAAAATGATGATGTTACCCTTCAAAATTAAAATTTAGAAGTAATAATTAAAGAACAATAAAAAAATATAGTTTCATATCCCTTAAATTTAGGAAGTAAATTAAGTAATATGTTATTTTTTTTTACTTATTATTTTTTAATTCTAAATTGTTAGGGTAAAATCGTCATTTTAATACAAATTGTAACAAAAAGACAAGTTCAAGTTTTTTTAACATTTAATAAAGAAGAGGGCTACAAGTGGCAAAAAAAATGAATACCTTAAGGTATTTTTTCCCCCGCAATTTCGCCTTTATAGTACTCCCTAATTGATCTTGCTACGTAACCTTGTCACCGTAGTCCTTACGTGTTTCTCAACTAAGAATGAACTGGTTTCGATATCTTTACTGTAGTCAAAACATGAGTTCACAGATCATGACTTTATATCCTTAAATGTAATGATAGTGATTTCCATGAAGCATCCCTTAGACAAAGCTCATGGTCATGGGCATATTATTGGGTGGGTCCCGATGCCCATAGAAACCTTTGTTGATACATCTGGAAATATGGAGGAAAGCTCTAGGCTTTGATGGTTACGGATAAGATTGGATTGTAGCCAAGTGGGTTGGTTTATGCGTATGGTCATCATCTACTCTTCGGGGCCATCACTTTCTGAATTTCACTCTTGTTTCACAATATCTGATGAAACTGGGTCTTAAGAGATGGAAATTGGGGACAAGAGTGACCTACTTGATCGGGCTCAACAATAAATAAGGTCAAGAACGACCATGAATGATAAGCTTCTGAGTGACAACAAGGATGTATAATTGGTTGTTTTGAGGTATCAACCAATGATCCTAGGGTTAATTACACGTAATTGTGCATGATTTTGAACTAACTACCCACACCTAAGTTCTGAATTCATTTTGCAGCTTCCATTAGTAGTTTTTTTGTCAGAAAATGACGAAAGTGCCCTTGAGCATATTCTCAGAAAAACTCTATAACTACCAGAAACACTTTCAGATGTTAAAAAATGGTTGATTAGATGTAAAAACTCTTTACAAGGCGAAAAAAAATATTTTTCGTCATTTTCTGGCAAAAGAGCTACAAAACGAATTTTGATGTAAGTGTAGCCAGGTGAAGTGTGTGAACTTATGTCTAAATAACCCATGATCCTATCCTTATCTGTTATTAAGCTTAATAAATTGGGGAAATTGTGGTTTATCATGAGTACATTTCATATGTTTGGTAAAATCGTTCCAGAGTCCTGATATGTCATGTTCTAAGACGATATATCTCAAGCAATCCCTTATTTTGGAGGGATGGTTTTAATCTTCGCCTATTGGTATTGTGGATCATGCTGACTTTTACATTATGCATTATCTGCTTCGACTATTCTAGTACCCTATAAACATGGAAGTTTCAGTTTGTAGCTTTAGTTTGTAGGGTAGGCAGGACACAATTTTGGGGCTGCTGTAAAGATGCTACTGAGTTATATAACTAGGGATAATTGCAGAAAAGTACCTTGATGTATTCCCTTTTTTCAGGCTGTACTCTTTGATGATTGTAAAAAAGTGTCACGAACTTGACATTTTGTTGCACTACATGTAAATTTGCTTTTAAAATGACGATTATACCCTTTCAAAAATAATAAGTAAAATCCAAAAAAATCACTTCTCTTAATTTTCTTCCATTTTTTACGCCCAAAGAGGTAAAAAGTAAGGGAGGTATAGAAGTTCGGAATTTTTGCACTTATTATTTTTTGAATTTTAAATTTCTAGGGTAAAATCATCATTTTGAATCAATTTTACCCACCAACTGTAATGGAAAGACAAGTTCAGGGCACTTTTTTATAATTGTCAAAGAAAGGGTAAGAAATTGCAAAAAATGAATATGTCAGATACTTTTTTGCAATTATCCCTATAAAAAAATCCTTATGTCTGATGCAACAATGTGGCTATAACATACTGTTTCATTCTTATCTTTAATTTTTTTTTACTAGTGATGATTCGTATTTTGGCATCTGATCGATGATCCATGTTCAGTTTCACCTGAGATTTGTGACTTTTGTATATGCAGATACTGAAGAACACAACTGCTAGCAGGAGAGGAGGAGCTGGTGGTACTAATAATGCAGATGGATCTTTATGAGACAAAGATTAGAGAAAATTACTATAGGAAATATGTATGTAAACGTTGAAAATATTAGAATGATTAAGATATATATTAGTTTGTATTTTTGTATGTGTGTTCATGTTCTTGTGTGGCAAATTTCAAATCATTATGATAGGAAAAAGTATAAAATTGTTTTGATTTAAGTTTGAAAGAGATAAGTGACCATTATATGTAGTTTTAAAATATGTAAAACAAGAGAGACTAATGATTTGATTTGATTCATCATAGGGTCAATGATCGGAACGCTGGTAGTCGTTTACCTGGTCGGTTTTTTATAGTGGCACCGACCGGTCATCAAATCCAAGTCCGATGTAGAACGTGGTTGTTGTTGTTGTTGTGAAGAAACCCGACAACAACATTAGCTGATTTGCTCCTCTCATTGCTCAAACTCTTTAGTTCGCTCACGAAAAAAAAAGTCTGGTTATTCGGTCAGACCTCAAATCCGATGACTGACGATCCTTCTTCTGACGGTACCCGATATGGACCCGACCGGGGCTCCGGTTTTCTTAAATCTACAATCTCCCCTACTTGAAATCTTTGAGTTTAAACTAACACAATAGTCTATTTTCTTTTCACCGGTTAAATTGATAACCGAACATAGAATCACAACACAGATTAGGAAATTGATTTAAAGTTGATAAAAACAAACGCATTAACAACGAATCAAAACCATCTTTTCCTCTTCCTGTTTGGTCCACGAGAAAGTTGCAAAAGTTTCCACCTTTAATATAAAACTAGGAGACGGCCACGAAAGTGGCGAAAATGGGCGTTTTGGGTCAATCAGCATATCCGTCTCTCTCTTCTCCCAATAGAGCCCACACCCATTTCTCCACCTCCCTCCTCTCGTCACCATCGAAATCAAAATCGAATCTTTGCGCTTCGAGCTTCAATACCAACCACAGAGCGAAGAACCAGAACAGACTGTTGTTGATCCAACGAAACCCAGTTCGTTCTTCACTCCCAGCTCTGCCTCTCAAGTCCCAGGAAGTCGGAGAAGAGATGGATATTGATGGAGAGCTCAGACCCAGACCCGTCTCTGATGTTCATAGCATTGTCGATGAGGAATTGCTTCAGAAGATGGTCTATGATGGTCTTGTTTGGAGCTCACTTCATGGGCTTGTTGTTGGGGACAGGTCTTCACAGGTCAGTGAATCAGTGTAGCTATAGCTGTTTTGATTGTTTATGAGCATAGATTTTCTTCTTAGGTTTATGGGTTTTGTGAATTTGAAGCTAATTGAGTGATGAAATAGTTTTGATTTGATTATCTGTTGATGGGTTTGTTTGTATGAACTGTAGAAACACTCTAGATGATTGAGAGAGTGTGATTTGGACTTCTATGCTCTTTATTTCATTCAGCTTGATTGGAGACTTTTGTTTTGTGCTTAATCAGCTACTGATGGAAGAAATGATTGTATAGTTATAGATTAAATATATTGGTTTAGAGATTGATAGATCATGTGTTTAAGGGTCTGAACTAAATTGGATTTTGAAGCAAAATGCTATTTTGTTTTTGGTTTTAGTTTCCTCCCCCAATGATCATAGCTTAGACCATCTCCAACAGTAGGTGAATCACCTGGGCGAATCCGCTAAAAAGTGGGTTTGGCTGGGTGAAAGTCGGGGCAAATCCAACATGTGGACGAAGGATTCTTCGCCCGGGCTATTCGGATTAAAGGGGAGAAAGAGGTTGTGGCTACTTGTCACGCGACATGTGGCTGTGTTAACCCCTATTAACCCTGCCTGGGCTAATACCAAGGGCGGCGAAATCACTATTCACCTGGGTTATTAGCGTAGGCTGGACTAATACCATTGGAGATGCTCTTATATGGGATATGCTTTTCGGTGCATTGATGGGTGGTACTAGATTCATCAAGAAAATGATTGGTGTTAACCCCTCTTAACCCTGCCTGGGCTAATACCAAGCCCGGTGAAATCACTATTCACCTGGGTTATTAGCGGAGGTTGGACTAATACCATTGGAGATGCTCTTAGATTGGATATGCTTTTCGGTGCATTGATGGGTGGTACAAGATTCATCAAGAAAATGATTGGTAAAACTTTTGAGAAGAATGTTGCACTATGCTCTTGGTGGGAATGAAAGGCGTCATATTTTTCTTCAAAAACAAAGAAAAAGAACGAATAACGAGATTTTAGTTAACATCACTCGAGTCTCATTTTAGCGTGTATTAATCTGCAGAGATCAGGAAAAGTCCCTGGTGTGGGCTTAGTTCATGCTCCATTTTCCCTCTTGCCTGTGCTGTTACCTGAAGCCATATGGAGGGAAGCGTGTGAGCTTGCACCAATTTTCAATGAACTCGTAGACCGAGTGAGCTTAGATGGAAAATTCTTACAGGAATCGCTATCAAGGTTCGCTCTCTTTTATATTGAATACTTGCAATGCTTTATCGAGATGTTGCATATATTTACTTCATCGCCATGTAAATCTTTATAAGATTGTTCATATCTTTACATTGCAGAACCAAGAAAGTTGATGTTTTTACCTCTAGACTTTTAGATATTCATTCCAAGATGCTAGAAACTAACAAGAAAGAGGTTAGTGAATGTACTCGCTTTCGAAGATTGTTATCTTCACTTGTAGTGATTGTGGCTTGGGTTAATTGTCAAAAACTACCCTGAAGTATTGTTCACAAACGAAAATATACCTAATGTTTTGTCCACTCTTTTAGGCTACAATAAAGTTTTGTCAAAAACTAACCTAAAGTATTGCCCACACAACTTTAGAATGCATTATGAATTACCCACACAACTTTAGAATGCATTATGTATTGCCCACAAATCTATTGAATCCGCGAAGAACTGCCCAGACCATTCATTCTGAACATTCATCACATTTTCTTCCTGTTACGTTTCTTCTAACAGAAGACGGTGGACAAAACTTTAGTGCACCCTAAAAGCATGTCTTCGTTTGTGGACAATACTTTAGGGTAGTTTTTGACAATTAACCCTTATGGCTTCATTATTTTAGTTTCATGAAATTTAATTTGTGATGGCCTTGCTTATCGAAATAACCAAATGTGCTTGTTATTATTCTAATTGTTGATTCAGGAAATACGCTTGGGCTTGCATCGCTCGGATTATATGCTTGATGAACAAACTAAATCACTCCTCCAAATAGAAATGAACACCATTTCATCTTCTTTTCCAGGCCTTAGTAGTCTTGTCAGCGAGCTTCACAGGTTAATTCGTTTATACAAATAATATATATTATGGCTTTTGGCTAGTTATAGTGAACAATATACCTTGATCATGATATTTATCTCACAATAAGGTGTGAATAGCATTTCATGTCAGGTTAATTGTTCATAATTACCTTTATGAATTGTCCACAAACACCTGAACCCGTAGTGAAGTTTCCACAAACACATGAGTACCCTTCTGAATTTTCACGTGTCACCATTTACAAAATAGATGGAAACTATAAAAAGTTTCAATTTTTTTCTTCCCATGATTTACGTGTGAGCGTAAATTCTAGAATATCCCAAAACTACTCATTCTCATGCTTTAATCCTCTGATTTCAATCTGATAATTTGGGGATATTTCAAACTAATTTGACAATTTTTTTTTGAATTTTTGATGGTTTCTGTCTATTTCGTATGGTGGCGACGCATGCTAACCTTAACAGCAAAGAATAGTCATGGAGTATACTAACTTTCTTCATCGCCTTGCAGGAACTTACTTACAAACTACGGCCAACACCTTGGTTTAGATTCCAAAAGGGTACCCAATAATAACGCCTGTAGCCAGTTTGCAGATGCTATGGCTAAAGCTTGGACTGAATACAATAACCCGAGGTATCTTTTCGCATAACCTTTAACTTTTTTGTTTTTCGCTTCATGAATTCAATGGCATCAACGGGTGTGAATGTGATTCTGAGTTTCATCTTACAGGGCTGTGGTTATGTGTGTAGTCCAAGCGGAAGAGCGCAACATGTATGACCAACATTGGCTTTCTTCGGTATTGAAGGAAAAATATCCTTTTTTGTTTGTATAATCACCAATGAATTTTGTTCTTTTCATCGTTCTTTTGGGATTGTGTTCCTGAGCTTTTTAACACACATAACATTACAACTATCCGGAAAACACTGGGAGAAATTAATGCAGATGGAAAAGTTGAACCAGATGGAACTCTTGTTGTGTATGTCGCCTTATGCCATGGAAGCTTTTATTTTTATTTTTTATTGTATCGAAGTTTTGTAGATTATATTTCATTTCTGACTTCCGATATATGATATCTTTCTGTTTGCAGAGATGGGTTGCCGGTTTCAGTTGTTTACTTCAGAGCAGGGTACACTCCGGTCGATTATCTCTCAGAATCTGTAAGCACTTATTTCATTTCTGATTAAAACATAAAAAGTCGTTAAAAAACAGATCTTTACTGTTCAATATCATGAAAAAAAACATTAAGCTCATTAATTTGCTTCATGCCTATTGTATTATCCTCTGTAATCCTATAAAGTTTTCAGGAATGGAGAGCGAGGCTGTTTATGGAGGAATCTTCTGCCATCAAATGCCCGTCCATATCTTATCATTTAGCGGGCACGAAGAAGATTCAACAAGAACTCGCAAAACCAAATGTACTTGAGAGGTAATATTTAAGGGATGATTGCAGGTAGCTCTTCTGATCTATATGCTGTTTGCAGATAACTATCCCCAACTTTGAAACATTATTTACAGTTCCCATAACTTTCATTTTTTTCTCACGGTGTTAACACTGCTCACTGTACTTTTAATTCTGAAAGTGAAAAGCCTAAAAGGCCCCTTACTCATTAAATGTGACGAACAATGAAAGGTATATTAGTCTTTCACTTCTAAAATTATCTGTACAGTGACCATTTTTGACGCTGTGAGAATTTTTTAAAGTTTGGGTAGTTGGATGTAAAATCTTAAAGCTGGGTATAGTTACGCGCCAAAGACGAATAGTTCGGGGTAGCTATCTGCAATTGTCTCTCTCTACAATGACCAACACTCCTCACAGAATGTTTTTAGTTCTCGATTTAGTCCTATTAGTTGATGACGAGCCTGACGTTCTTGATAACATTAATCAGGTTTCTTGATAACAAAGAGGACATTGCCAAGATCAGGAAATGCTTTGCCGGACTATGGAGCTTGGATGATCTGGGTATCGTCAAGAAAGCGATCGAACAGCCCGAACTATACGTCATGAAGCCCCAAAGAGAAGGCGGAGGTTTTGAGCCTCTGAACCACGCTCTGATTACGATATTGCCCTTAGACGATACTAACGAGTTGTGCCTTCGTTTCAGGAAACAATATCTACGGTGATGATGTGAGGGAGTCCCTTCTGAGGCTCCAGAAGGAAGGATCAGAGGAAGAGGCGGCGTACATCCTCATGCAGAGGATTTTCCCCTCGGTCTCTCCCGCCTTTCTGATGCGCGATGGCGTTTGTCACAAGGAAGACGCCCTCTCAGAGCTGGGGATCTATGGCGCTTACTTGAGGTACAAGTCATATCTAATCTCATAAGTAGCCATTTCGATACCAAAATTTATCTTCTAGCTGTATATCGGTTCTAGATTTTTTGTTTTTTACTTGGTATTTAAAAAAAATTAAGGTAAAGGGTGAAATCGTCGTTTTGATTTTTTTTTTTACACAAAGTGCAACGAAAAGGTTCATTCAGGGTATATTTTGCAATAATCAAAGTAAAAAGGTGAATGTCTTGGGGTTACTTTTTTGCAATTATCCCTTCTTTTAATGACTTTGGCAAGAAAATTGTTCTTTGGTTTAAATTTTAACTTTTATACTGTAGGAACAAAGAGAAGGTGATCATGAACGAGCAGTGTGGTTATCTGATGAGGACAAAGATGTCGTCTTCAGATGAAGGCGGGGTTGCAGCTGGATTCGCAGTCCTGGACAGTGTTTATTTGAGTTGATCGAGCAATGTTCCAAGCTTCGATCGAATAAGAACATCTCTGCACAATATCGAATCTTGTTTGGTTTTGTTTAGTTTCTGCAAAGGATAAGCTGCACTGTATGTTCCATAATAGTAGTAAGCAATAAACTATCTGTTAATCTGTTATGATATTGTTTAGGACATGACTTTGGGATTTTTATAGAGGGAAAATTGCAAAAAAAGTACCTTGTATTATCGACTTTTTGCAGGCTGGTGCTTTTATAATTAAACCATCAGCAGGTTGTGAATTTGGACTTGTATTTTCAATTCTGTTGCATTTTGTGTCAGTTTCTTACACTGTGCATTCAATTAGTCGATCGATTATTTATTGATTTTGGTGTCGATTATCAAATTTTACTATTGTAACCGAATACTTCCATTCTACTTATCAATTTCAAATCAGTTGGTGAACGAAATATAATATTATGAATCAGATGAGATATGATTGTGCATTTTTAGACATTTTTTTTAATTTAAAATTTGAAGGGTACAATTGTCATTTTGAATATTGATACAAAGTGCAACAAAATACAAGCTTTGGGTCATAACCTGCAACTTTTTACAATCACCCCTATTTATAAATACAAACCTGCAACATGTTGCAAAATTTTCAAATCTATGTGATACATGGAATGAACAAACCATAAATGACATCAAGCTTTGAAGCATGTCTCATGAAAGTAAACACTATTACAAAATTGAGGACAAGAACTTCGATTTCTAGATCGGTTTATTGAGCAGAGGTAGTTTTACTATCTGATCGTTGATATGGCACCGGATACTTGTCAATGACACCATTTTCAGCGCGCTTATCCTCGAACCACTTCACAATCCTTTTACGGGGTAGATTTGTGACTTGCACAATGCTGTTTATCATCGCACTCTGAAAATGTTATCGGGACATAACAAATGTGTCAGCTCAAGGATATGAATATCGAAGTACAAGCAATGTTCATAAGTTGCATGAATCGAAAGAAACTAAAGTTATTGAACGTTGAAAGCCTTGCTTTCTAGGTTATTTTTCTCACATTCTTTTTTTCGGTTAGAAATTATGGATCTTGGGCTAATTAAGTACATATTCATGTAACTACCATAAGGGTTAGTTGCAAAAAGGTGCCCTGGAGTATTCACTTTTTGCACTTTGTAGGCCTCTTCTCTGATAATTGCAAAAAGGTGCCCTGAACTCGTCTTCTTTTGCACTTTGTATAAATTTGTCTCAAAATGATGATTTTACCCTTGCAATTTGGATTTTCGTTTTTTACTTACTATTTTTTAAATATAAATTGCAAGGATAAAATCATCATTTTTATACAAATTGCAACAAAAGGATCAGTTCAGGCTACTTTCATGCAACTATCAAAGAAGAGGGCTCCAAGTTGCAAAAAAGGAATAC
>JAYMTN010001656.1:0-12435 GCA_036897425.1 Erodium trifolium
CATCGAGTTGCAAGTGTCTTCCATGTCTTCTTCTTCAGTTAAAATTAAAATTTTGATTAGTGTTCAATATCATTTTTTTAGAATTGAATAATAGATACTCTCAATATGATATAGAAAATTCTCTCGATCCGATTTACCATAAGGTGCCATCAGAAATTATACCACACTCATGATTAAGTGAGAAACCCTTCCCCTCTAATATTTTCAAAATTAAGTAGAGCATGAAACATAAACAAAGGTTCTTTGTACTTAGGACATCTCTACATTTGTGTACCTCTCTCACATGCCATAAGCAAAATTCATTAGAGACTTGACCTATAAACTTTGTTATGGTAACTTAGGGATTTAAAATGGATTTTTTCTAGTATAAACCAATGAGGACTATGATAAAGGAGTAGTTTACCTAAAAAAAGAGACTAAGAAAAGCACTTCCCTTCTAGGCTCCTTTTCCTCCAAATAAATAAATAAATAATAATAATAATAATTTCAACTCTTTTACATAATTTTCAAAATATTTACCATATAAATACAATACAAAAAAAAAATCATCACAAAACAGAAAACTCAAAACTTCCTTTCTGCCATAAAAAAGAAATAGTCATAACAAAAAGACAAATACAATGATATATTGTCACCTAGTGGTGCCCCTCTTATTTTAAAAAGTAAACCAAACAAACAATAAATACATTATAAAAAATAATATTATAATTTGAACACACCAGCTCCAAATTTAAAAACATTTGAGGAAGAAAAAAAAATATAATATGGGTTTTTATATCATATATGGTGGATATTGCTGCAAAAACCATAGCACCTTCCATGCCTGCCCTTGAAGATGAGAGAGAGAGAGGGAAGGTTTTTTTTAGAGAGAGAAGCTATGGTGTACCAACTGGTTGTTAGAGATTGAGCTCCTTAACCAAACATATCATCCATCTACACACCACACCAGAAAAGAGATTAGCAAGAGCAAGCAAAGAAAGAAGAAGCAATAAGCAAAGTCAAGCACCAACCTTTCTAGCAACTGGGTTTCACCAAATTCAAGCAATAACCCAGATTTCAGAGCCGGAGCAGCTATTTTAAGAAGCTATCTGGAGATAGAAACAGTGAAAAAGTTGTCATTTTTACTTTACTTTCTCTGCTTTTTCTTTCTCAGGAACCAAACAGTCACGATTTTCTCTTGATGGGTGTTTGTGGGCGTGTGAGGTCTCACGTGGGCTTTGATTGATTGTGGGTTTATGATTGCAAAGAGAGGGAGAAAAAGTGAGGAGATTGAGATTTATTGCTCTATATATTATTACTTGCTTTTGTAAAAGAGGAAAAAAAAATTGGAAATTGAAATTCAGGGTCTTTGTTGCTGTGGGTTTGTGGGGAAAGTGATGAGGTGTGTTGGGTTCTCGGGATCGGAATCGGAGAAGTGTTTGGCTCCGGGAAGAGGATCTGGTGGTGAGTTCGAGCTATTGTGTTCCCCAAAACCCCCACAACAGTTACAGGTTTCCAGGTAAATTTTTAATTGCTTATCTGATCTCTTCTTCATTATCTGCTTTTTGAATTGATTGGATAAATAATAGATACATCCATGGAATTTTTCTTTTCTTTTTTCTGTCTCTTTCTCTGTCACTGGACCAGGATTGCTTGATGGTGAATGATGATGAAGAACATGAACTGTACTGTAAATTTTGGTTCTGTGCTTTTTTTACCAAGAACATTAATTGGGGTTATTAATTGATTGTTGAACTGTTTGATTTTTTTTTTTTGCCTCCCTTATCTTTAGTTTTTGTTTTTCATTTATGGGTCTGGATAATAATTTAATTTTTCCATGTGGGTAGTTAGTAATATCAAGTTTTTGATGATCTCCACTTACTGGTTTAACTGTTTAAGTGTCTTCTTTGTTTGAATTTGATGAAGAAATTGGATTGGTAGAGTTCTGTATAGAATTGACTTTTGTCTCTACCTTTGAATCTTTGTAGTCTGTTCTTAGAAATCTTTGAGTGACTTGAAATATCAAAAACCATGGATTAGGTATAAAATTTGAGGTAGTGGATGAAGGTAAAAATGGAGTTGAGGGTATGAACATCTTGTGATCGACACCTGTTAGAGTATCTCCAATGGTCTGCGCGATTAGTCCAGGCGAATCTGACTAATTCTTTGACCAAATCGCCCCTAGTTTTCACCCCCAGTGCAGATGCCCTTAGCTCATACTTTTGGTTGAATCGGGTTTTAACATGAACTATCAACTCTTTTTGGTCTTAATATATCACACTTTCCAAATTGTGAACTTGTTGATGAGATGCACTGAAGCTGATCTCTCTGAGCATTTTCGGTTTCTGATGTTGCTCTAATATAGCTAGATAAAGAAGGCACAACAGTTCTCGAGTTTAAGCAAGTCATGGCAACTTACTACACTAATCCGAACAATCAAAGAGACACGACAGTCACACCAATGTTCTACGCCAGAGAAAACATGCCCGGTTCATACCCCGAAACTCCCAACAGCATGATGATGTACATGAACTCGGGGTCCTTCCCGGATCCTCAGCAGCAGCCCAACAACAGCGAAGTCCTAGCAATGGAGGGTCAAGATCACGCCCCGCCTCAGCAAGAGATCTTATCAATCCTTGGAGGGTCGAGAATCGGAGAGCACGAGTACAACAACGCTTGGAGGGATGGGAGGAACGAGATGTTGCTTATGCAGTCTGTCGGTGCTTCCACAGGAATGCTCGAAGGCCAAGGGACTTTACAGGGTCAAGGGTTGTCCCTCAGCCTCAGTACTCGAATCCCGAGTGGGATTCAAATCCCTTTCCCATATCGAAGTCATAACCAAGATTTTGGTTCGCTCTTGAGCCCCAATGCATCGGTTTCTGGAGGTAATCAGGACTTGCAGAAGGGGGATTTGTCTCCATACACAATGCCTGGTGCTGCTAGAAACATCCCGGGTTCTAAGTATCTGAAAGCAGCTCAGGAACTGCTTGATGAAGTTGTTAATGTGAGGAAAGCTCTGAAACAGAGTGATGCTGAGAAGAACAAGAATGAGGAATTGGAGAAGAGTTCTAAAGAGGGCGATGGAGGGTCGAAGAATGACGGTTTGAATCCTCAAGAGTCGACTAGTAGCACGAGCGAGCTCTCCCACGCTGAAAGGCAAGATTTGCAGAACAAATTGACTAAGCTCTTGTCCATGTTGGATGAGGTAAATTTGATGAATTCTAGTTGTCCAAATTGTCATTCTGGAGGTATAATTGCAACTATTGTTTTTTGCAGGTTAGTACTCTTATCTTCGAATTGTTGCAGATTGTAGCTTTGAACTTGTACTTTTTTTTTGCACTTTGCTTTAATTTATTCCACAATGACGATTTTGCCCTTGAAAGTTTAATGGTGTGCGTTTGACTAGTCACCCGCCTATTGATGATTTTTATATCATAACCAAAATTATCGCTTATCAAACTTTACTATCATAATCGTTTTTCTTTCATTCTAGTGACCAATTTTAAATCGATTAGTGAACATGGTGTGTATTTTTTTAATTCATATTTCATGAAAAAATCGGATATGTTCACTAATCGATTCAAAATTAATTCATAACCGAATCATATCAAAATAGTTTGATTGATTCGATTAGTTTAGCAGGATGAAAAAAATTCGTTTGTGATACTAAAATCTAGAAATCGATTTTGTGTATATACTTTTTTACATCCAAATTTTAAATGTCAAGGGCAGAATTGTCATTTTTGATAAATCGACACAGTGCAACAAAATACAAGTTGAGAAGCACAACCTGCAGTGATTTGAAGATAAGAATATCAACCTGCAAAGTCAATAGTAGAGTGTGCTTTTTTGCAATCATCCCTTAAAAAAAACGAACTTCTGTGCAATTATGATGCAACTTTACATTACAATTGTTATAGGTTGATAGAAGATACAAGCAATACTATCACCAGATGCAGATCGTAGTTTCTTCATTCGACGCCATAGCGGGCTGTGGAGCAGCCAAGCCATACACAGCATTGGCGCTCCAAACCATCTCACGCCACTTTCGTTGCTTGCGTGACGCTATCACCGGTCAAATCCGGGCGGCACGTAAGAGCCTGGGGGAGCAAGATAGTTCAGGAAACGGTAAAGGAGTCGGGATAAGTCGCCTCCGGTTTGTGGACCAACAACTCAGGCAGCAGAGAGCTCTTCAGCAGCTCGGGATGATGCAGCAGCACGCCTGGCGACCCCAGAGGGGGCTCCCCGAGAGCTCTGTTTCGATACTTCGTGCTTGGCTCTTCGAACATTTTCTTCACCCGTAAGATTACTTTACTCGTTCTTGTTGTACGCCGTGTTGATTTTATGTCGTGTGATTGATTGTTTTGATGTTTGGCTCAGGTATCCCAAGGATTCGGATAAAATCATGTTAGCGAGGCAGACGGGGTTGACTAGAAGTCAGGTAAACATTACAAGTTCATAAGTTACTTGGATTGTTTTGTTAGGGGTAACTATAGTTCCCTACTCTATAGTTTGAGTGATTTTCAATTCATTACCAACTTCAAATCGTATCAAATCACCCTATCATCTTTTTTGTTTTGTTTCCGTTTATCATATTTTGTGATGATTTAATGACGAAAATTCCCCTTATATATAAAAATAAAATCATAAAGGACGAACAACATAGTCCTCTTAATTTAAAGTTTGCATTTTTATCTTCTATTTTTTTTAAAAAATCAAGGGCATTTTCGTTAATTAACCTCAAATTAGGGTAAAATGAAACGAAAACAAAGATGATCGGATGAAACAATACGTTTCGAAGTGCAATATGGTGAATTGAAAATCACACAATCTGGCCAAAAAGAAAAGAAAATTAATTTAAAAATACAAAATGGAAACAAGAATTAGTTTTAATCAATTTTATTTTTCATATTTAAGGTGCATTTTCGTCATTAAACCTCGAATTAGGATAAATCGAAGCAAAAACAAAGTTCATCGGGTAGATTAATGCACTCTAATGACCCACAAGACGATAAATTGAAATTGCTCAATTGTTTGTTATAACATTTGGTTCTTGTGATTTTGATGACATGTATGCCTCGAACTCAGGTCTCGAACTGGTTCATCAACGCCCGTGTGCGCCTGTGGAAGCCAATGGTCGAAGAAATGTACAAAGAAGAGGCCGGAGACGCAGAAATGGAGTCCAATTCCTCGTCAGACAACGCAGGCAAAGGAAATACAAGAGCCGACACCGTGACTTCAGAGGGCAGAGGCGAAGACAATAACCAAAGCCTGGCCGGGCCCGAGACCGAAATGGCTGGCTCATCCAATTTCCACAACAGGCCCAGTCAAGATGCGGAAGCCGAGTACGGCCTGCTGAGGCCCAGGGCCGAGGAGAGGCCCAGTCTCGACGACTGTAGTCTCTTCCCGGACCACCACCCTATGGTTGTTCATTCTGCATACCAGATGCCGGAGATGGGAGGTGGAGTGTCACTCACGTTAGGGCTCCAACACTGCGACGGAGCTAACCTCCCTCCAGCGATGACTCATCATGGTTTCGTCGCCATGAGGGGCGATGACGTGTACAACACGGCGGCGCCGGAGAGCTCGGATTTTGAGTGCATTGACGGTGGGAATAGGCAGCATAGGTTTAGCTCGTCTCAGATGTTGCATGATTTTGTGGCGTAATGTGTTGGGTTGGTTTTGAGTGTTGGTGCAAAATGGGTTTTGTGAACAATCATATTCTTCTTCCAAATATGTAAACATATATACAGTGATGATTGGTTGTAATATAAGTGATTGGAAGGTTAGTATATTTGTATAGATACATACTTTTTTTGTCCAATATATTGAAATGGGATTGTAAAAATGGGTTTGTGTTGCTATTTTCACCATCATAACGACCTATTGGATGTAGGGGTGTTCAAAAACATTCGGTGATCCGTTTTGTCCGGTTCGTTATTCATCTGCATGACTGGATGAATAGTGCATCATATTTTATTGATCTGGAACAATATGAGCAGATTACGGATTAAGGTAAATAGATCCGTGAATAATCCACCCGTCGATACATGGTATTAAGCTTAATATAATACATTGATTCCAACCATAATACAAAGCCTATCACCAGTCGACTCAATTATATATATTTGAAATCAATACTTTTGTAATAAAATAAGGTATAGCATTTTTGTAATGTAAGTATGTAATCAGGTGTCTAAAAATTGTTTGAATCAACAAACTATATTAGTTTTCTCTAAAAATAATTTTCATCTTAGTTTTTGATATGTAGTTTGTGGGTCATGTGGGTTATATCCGATCCACCTGCATATTTTGCAGATGAAATCCGTTCATTTGTCATGGGCGGGTCGTGGATCATAAAAATCCAAATTCACATCCGCACGGACGTATGAAACTCTTCTCTCCACAAGCGGATATCCGCCCATGAACACCCCTACTTGAATGTCCCCCCGGCTCCAGTAAGTCGGCGAGTGCTCGTCGATTACTGTTGCGCATTCTCATCGATACTTGCCGAGGATTGAAGCGGGGAGCATACTTGATGAATTCTCGAAATAGTTTGGTTGTGACATGACATGTGTCCTCGAAATTGATTTTGATTAGTGTTCTGGATAAACGGGCGACCTAATAGGAAAGCCACAACTGCGTGGCTGAAATAGGCGAACGATTCTGATGAATAGAATGAAGATGCAATAACTTGAGAATTGGAATACACGAGCGATATTACTATGGATTCTCTAACACGATTGAGATACAACACATAAACAAGGACATATTGAAAGTTTCCACACAAATCCACCGGAGATCAACAAGATTGAGACACAAAACATGAACATGTAAATGTTGAAAATTTCTATAGAAATTCACAGATCACAAATTTCAGGTGAAGCAAGATGATAAACAATGATCTTTACAGAAATATTCAAAATGGAGAAATTAGTATTTCATTAGAGCATCCACAATGGGAGTGGGATTCGGAAAGGTTGATTAGGATAGATTTAGGGTCGGATTCGTCGCTGCTCCACAGTGGAAGTCAGATTCGATCAGTCATTTATGTCGAAAATGAACATATGGCAGGAGCAAAAACGGTGAAGGAAAAGAGAGAGAAGAAAAGAGAAGAGAGAGAGGGAGGGAGAGGAGAGAGACAGAGAGAGAGAACAAAGAATTATAGAGAGAGAATCGACGAGTTTGGCCGTCTGTAGATTTGAAGATCGTCGAAAGAGAATCGTAGAGAGAGAAACGGAAACATCAGCTTTTCGTCACTTTTTGACCAAATCGATTGCACTTCCGAGAGCTTCCCCCAGAGCCGAGTTTTCAAAGAAGCCTAGATTGAGCCAAAGAGGATCTTAGCATTACTGAAGGTGCCCATGGAGGACTCTCTGATCTAAAACTGTGTATCACCTGTTAGCAAGACCTTAGAACTAAAAGTTGATGTGATAATATTTCAAAACAGAGAATAATAGTTTTTCCATCAATAACTTCTAATAACTAATAAAAGAGAAAGCAAATGCAGAAATCTTTTCAATATTTATTGAAAGGCATCATTACAACTATAAGAGGTTTTACTCAGTTAATTCAACTTCCGAGAAACCAAACAGTAAGGTTTTTAACACAAAAACAGCCAGGTTCTGCACATTCGGTAGAAAATGTACAAATAATCTACTACGGTCACCGGAAGTTCATAACTCTGATGCCACTCTAACCTGTACAATAGCTGCTCAAAAGTTCATAGCTTCTAAGGTAGGATCGAAAATGTTGTTCTGTACACACTGTAAGCCATATGAAGTGTGGACACAAGAAGGCTCGAGGATGAAGAAGACGGTGATGCCAATCCCTGTACCTCCTCAACCTCAAGTTTCTCTCTACCTGAAAAAAACAACCAGAAAAGCTCAGTGTGATCAAGAACAAGTGTTTGAATCTGTGTGGAAGAGACGTGAATCAAATTCAATCGATATACAAACCTTCTATACAGAGCCTTCACATCCTCTACAAGCATCGGATTATCAAAGAAGGCATCACCAGATTCATTTGCATCAACAGTCTCCATTTCAAAAGCCCTGAAACCACAATACTCGTTCCACTCGAACCACATCTTAGCAATCGATTCCTTCTTGAAGCAAGTACTGTGATCTTCCTCCTCAGGTGAGTTAGCAGCAACTAATCTGTAAGTGAAAACTTTCTTTTTCTGGCCTGGTCGGAACGCACGGCCCACAGCCTGACGGGTCACTGATGGGTTCAGATGAACGTCTAAGATTATGACACGGGAAGCTCCCACCAAGGAAATTCCTTCCCCACAAGCCTTGATTGACCCGAAGAACACTTTAGCATCAGGAGAATTGTTGAACCGTTCCATAGACCATTCCCGGTTCTCAGAGCTTGTTTCACCTGAGATGACAAAGATTTGTTTTCCTACACTCCAACCCTTGTACTTCACTGTTAATCTCTCTAGGAACTTCAAGGGAAGAAGGTACTGGCTGAAAACTAGCAGCTTCTCATCAGATAACTCACATAGCTTCAACATGTTAAGATAGAACTTTGCCTTCACCCCATCTTTCAGATCCAGTTTCTCCAACAGATCATCCATTTTATCATCAGTTTTGGCAAGTAGCTCCGAGACACTGTTCAGCTTCGGATGTACAGATACTGCGCTACCAACAGAGCTTATCTTGAACTTTCTTGATAGCTTCTTCA
This sequence comes from Erodium trifolium, assembly GCA_036897425.1. Taxonomy (NCBI): domain Eukaryota; kingdom Viridiplantae; phylum Streptophyta; class Magnoliopsida; order Geraniales; family Geraniaceae; genus Erodium; species Erodium trifolium. Next base: position 8,668 of record JAYMTN010001656.1, read on the forward strand.
ACTTGTCCATTTCGCACTTCTGTCTGGGGCTTAGATTGAGTACCACAGTGAAATCAACAAGCCCAGGAAGCTCATCTAGAAAATCTCCTTTGTAATAGTGAAGAACATTGCTTGTCATCTCACGAAGATCGTGAATGACAGTCACTTTTCTCTTGAAATCTTCATCTTTGTGTAATGAGTGTTCTACCAGTTCATAGAAAGCCGAGTCCACACCAGCTTTGAACTGCTTCCTCACACCCGATATCTGCACTCTACTTAAAATCCGCTTTACAACAGACCTAGAAGTTTCCAATCTCAGAAACTTTGGACGGACGAGATTCAATATGTTGAACACTTCCTTGACGTGGTTTTGGTATAAAGTTCCAGATAAAACCACTTTTCTAGGAGTTTGTACCTTAGCCAGAGACTGCAACACATCAGTATTCTCATTCCTCGGTGTGTGCCCTTCATCCAAAATGAGAATTGATGGAACCTTAAGCAATATCTCTTGACAAGAAGCAGATATATTGTTTGTTGCACTATCGCAAACTATAGTGGAGAATTGCTTGTACCCAAGGAAAAGGATGCTTCTCTGCTCAACCCATTGCTTCAATACCTCAAGTTGTTGATACCGATTATCAACCTTACCGGTGTACAAATCAAGAAGTGGAATATCCTCCACCTGCCATGTCTGAAACTCCTTCTTCCATGTGCTCAAGATTCCTTTAGGCAGGACGACAAGTGGCCTAGCGTGTGGATACTTGGCAAGAAAGCTTTGCATAAAGCTGATTATCATGAAAGTCTTGCCAGATCCTGGAGCGTGGGCCAAGATGCATCCCCCGGGAGTATCTGAGACTAAGTTGTTGACAAGAAAATTGAAACCTTCTACTTGATGTGGCTTCATTTGCTTCATATGTCTGGGGTGAGCGACGATTTCAGTTACCTTCAGATCATTTTCAGACAATTCGACTCCGAGTTTCCCTGTTGTCTCTCGGTCTCTGGCATTACGATAGTCAGAGACATATGTCCGTGTGCTCCGTTTCACCTATAACATGAAGAAAAGTAAGATAGGATTAAACTGCGGAAGAGTCTAACCCTAAAATTTCAAAACAGACCAAATTTTTGCGTTGGAATAAGCTAATCATAATAAAAGTTCAGGTTTCATTTCAGCTGTATACACTGTAAATTAAAAGGGAAAATGCTTCTTTTTTTTTTACTTGATAACATGCAATTTCCTTTTTATGAACGCAAGTTACAATATGATATCAGTAAATATCAATGCACTTGCAAGATGGAAACAACAGTTCAATAAACTTTTAGATCCGTACAGAAAAAAAAATCAAACTGATTTAAAACAAAAACCAGTAATTAGATTCACTATGTAATATGCGTAACTCAACTCATCTAAGAAGTTTTAGTTTAACCTGCACCCTGTTTCAAGATTGAAGAGATAAAACAAACATATTTCATGGAAGTACATAGAAACTTACCTTATTAAATTGGAATTCAAATATAGTGTCAATTCCTCTATCAATAACACCACAAACACGGCAAACATAACCTAGATCGTCCTTCAGAACATAAGAATGATCACAGTCTTGATCATTCTCTTTGCCATGCTCCTCAGAAGAAGGATCTATAGCAACATCCTAGCAAAGGCATAAAATTTGAAATAAAATGTTATAAGTTAAAAAATAATGAAATCGAGAACTTTATGATTATAACTTAATACAGAATAGACACAGGCACAGTGAATGTAAATGAAATACCTTAGAAGTTTCCAATGCCATATTCATTTCTTTCCAAATATCATTTAGATTATCATCTTCATTATCAGATTGATTGCCTTCCTCTTCTTCTTCTATGCCCACATAGACACCTTTATCTTTCTTGATTTCAGTATCAACCACAACTTTCTCTTTCTTGGTTTCTGTATCAACGCTTGGCCGTCCTGTTTTACGAGCTTTCCTCGGTGTAGGGTCTCTAACCTGAATAAGGTAATAAGTCCAACCATCAATTCATTATGCAAGTAGGATAAGAATGACATTAGAATAATTCAGCTAATTGATATTGAATCCTTAATTTGAAATCTTTGAGAAAAGCATTGTGGCTCTGGCCTACAGATTGGTGCTTATTAATGCCCATCCCCAAATACATGAAATTCATGTAAACCAATAGGGAGAAACTAGTTTGCTTTAAAGGGTGTACAATTATCACAAAGCTAGGTGAGTAATTCGCAGCTGAACACTAAGTATGGATGTATCTATAGGCCACAGCTGGGGCTAGTGAGGCTCGAACCATGTTTTGTGGTAGAATATTCTTACCAGGCATCAGATCTATGCCAGGCCTGAATCCAAAAGGAAACGACCTAACTTAATGGATGTAAGCACACTACATGTACCTAATCATACACATGTAACATGAGCCAAGTACATGTATATATTAGTTTTATGGATGGACTCTTCTGTGATTTCTTTTGGTCAGACAAAGAACGATAATACATAAACATGTGCCACTTTAAGGACGTGCATGGCTCATTTTTTATGCCTGATCCTAGCCAATGTACTTTATCTTCTTTTTAGAAATGGGAGGAAAGGGGAAGATCCAAACATAAAACAGCAAAGCACTGTGCCATGAGATATGATGGGCCTGGTCAATCATGACATCACAGATTCACAAAACAACAACAAAGGGTATCAAGCACTTTTGGCCTCAGTTTCAATTATACTCCTAAAACATGTAGAGCTCAATCAGAATAAATATTGAAATTTGTAAAGCAGGAAACTATAAAGGCTATAAATGAAGTACAACTTACCAATAAATCATTCATGTCGAGTTCACCAGGTGGCTTGGGTAAGACAATGTCATGAAACAAAGGCCTACAAGCGCCTACATCTTCCTCATCATCTGAATCAATTATCACAACAGGTTGAGGTGCTGCTAAAACTTTATTTTCAGCACTTGCATCCTCTAAAACAACGATGGCACGACAATTTGGATCACTCGGCTGCATATCACCCAACTTTGAAGAGTCTTTAGACTGATGTTTTTCCCCTTCCAAGAACACTTCGATAAGTTTTGGATACTTCACAAATATACCTTGCAGCATTTGATGGTTCTGAGCAGTGAGGGACTCAACGTCTCCTGTAACACTACCAAATTTACCACAGTCTAACCTTTCCAGCAAGGTGGTTACAGCGAATGGATCAGAATAGTTAGTAACCGATGTAGAGTTCTTTGGTTTCATCTGTTCACTTTCTCCATGCAAACTTGCATCTGAGCCTACATTGCCACATTCCTTTCCATCATCCGAAACTTTCTGTCTTTTATGTCCTCCATAATCCGCAACTTCCTGTCTTTTACGTTCTTTTCCATACCACTCTGTTCACAGAGTTGAAACTAGTCAGAAAAGTAACCTTATTTGAAAACAAAACAAAGCAACATTACCATACAACCAAAGTTCACGAAACAATAAAGCCACGCTCTTTCTTAGTTTTTCTCATTTCCTCATCTTGTGTTCAATAATCAGATATAAGCCTCTAACTATAATAACACAAGAAACGAAGTAGCTTTGAGAACATCAAAACACCAAGACATACATACATGCCATATTATATATGACCCCCCTTTAAGATCACACATTTCTGTTGATTACTTCACTGCAATCAAATGATACATAACCAGGCATCTAATGAACTAGCACAGTGTTGCTCCAAAGGAGGGTTTTCTTTCTTGTGCAAAATATAATACAAAAAAATAACAAAGGAAGACCAAAAGAGAGACCGAGTA
>JAYMTN010001657.1:0-12434 GCA_036897425.1 Erodium trifolium
ATACCCTAGATCTACTCCGTCTGTCTATGCCGCCGCTCCGATTTCCTTCCTCCATCGGTGACTCCCATAGTCACCAACACCATGGTGGTTGCTAGCGGCGGTCCCCCTTTCCCTTCTTCACCCTTTTTTTTTGTTACCTTCTCTCTGTTTTCTTTTTGGTGATGTGAGGGTCCGGTTCTTTTCTCCGATGGCGGCGACTTCAACAGATTTGACAGTGGAACATCTTTCCCCTCCTCTCCGAAGTGGATTGATGCAGTTGTGGTTCCTTTCTCTGTGTTCGTGTCGACGAGGACCTCTCGCCTTTCATCTCTGGTGTTAGATATGGCCCTCTCATGGCCAGATCAACGGCTTCTGATGCTCTGCCATCCTCCGGGCTTCTCTTACCCCTCACATCTCACTCGCTCGCCCGCTTGCTCGTGGTGTTGGAGGGCAGCTCATCGGTCTCCTCAGCCCCCCTGCTCAGGTAATAATACCGGACCTCCTTTGTGGCCCTTCTCTCGGTGTAGGCCGGAAGTGGCTTTGGAGGTCCGAATAGGGGTTCAGGTCAGTCGCCGGTTCGTGGTTCTACACTTGTGAGGTAATCTGTCTTTCCCATTCTCTGTTTGATTCTCCAGCTCCTTCCATTTCATGCAATCCTAATCGAGTGGTCTTTTCTTCTTCTCGACCGCGAATGTGGCTCGAGCTTGTCGGTTCAAGGCGTTGACCACCGACGAGGTCTTAGGGCTTGTTCAACCTTCCTTTGAAGCCATTCTTTTTAGGATTGTATGTCCTCAAAGGGGTTCAGGTGGGTTTCCACCGAAATATTCTCTACTGATAGCGGTGTAGGCCGCCGGCGTAATAGTGCCTACCATTGCTCTGTTGAGGTTTGGTGGTTCTATTGAGAAGGGAGCTTGGTAGACATAGCAAGTTTGGGGTTTCGTAGGTTTTGGTTGCCGGCTCTGCAGTTGGATGCTTCCTCTCTCCGGGATTCATGGTGGTAATACTTGCGTATTTTAGACCCCTTTCTTTTTTCAAAAATTTGGGCTTCATGTTGGTTATATTTGAGTAATGGACTCTAGTTTGTAATTTTCTATTCTTGGGGAGCTTCTTCTGTCTACTTGGGTTTTTAGTCTTGGTGGTTTGTCTTGGTTGTTGCTCAGGTTGTAGAACTTGGGTGTTCTTGTTCTTGGTTGTTGTTTGTACTACCCGTGTTATCTTGGGCTTTTTGTAGTCTGTAGCTGGACTGGTTCTTATTGTAATCTCTTCCTCCTCGTGGGAGGTTCTTTTATAATATGCATCGTTGATAAAAAAAAAGTTTGTTCCTACCAAGCCCTTGTAAGACGGAGACCATACTAGAAGTAAGGGATGGAGAGGGCTAATAAGAGTATAATGGGCAGCTGAATGAATCCATTTTTGTCTCTCGTGATCATTTTTGGTTTCAGAACTGAGCTGCCGAGGTATTTAGTTATAACAATATCATTGTTGTCTACTAAGGATCTCTCTCACAGTCTTACTTCTCTTTGAAGTTACATGTTTGAATCCTAATTAATACACTTGTTTAGGAGTAGGTGTGGATGGAGGTAAGGGCGGATTTAGGGGGATTAAGGGTGTGTCACATCATACTCTGCCTCGAGAAAGTTATATAAAATTATAGAGTTTTCAGATATATTCGATTTGATTTCTTACGGGCTTAAATCGGATCGTATGAAGAAGTTATGGTCATTTGAAGACCATTAGCGTGTTAAACCCAATTTTACTTAAAAATACTCTTTTTAAACTCCAATCGTCCATAAATTTTTCATAAACCTTATTCACACTATTTTGTAGGTTTTATTTGAAAAAAATAGATGTAAGACATAACAGGGGTCCGGTTATCCCTTGTATTAGATCGGGGCGAAGAATTTGGGTGGAGGGGGGCGTTACCTGGATCCTCGTGGAAAGACGAGGTCTCGTCGGAGAAGAGGGCCGAGGGATAGCGACCCTTTATGAGGGGATTTCCTCCAATCCAAGTCGCGACGAAGGAGAGAGAGCGGGGGTTTGAGAAAAACGCCATGACGGTGGAGAATTTTGACCGGAACGAAGTCGGGAGGATGACGAAATGCTAGGCCGTGGCGGAGAGCAGCGCGACGAGCTTGAAACCCTAGCAAAGCTGTTTTCCATCGTAATTTCCCTCTTATAGTATATGAATTGATGCACTGTTCCACGTAATATTTGCAAAATTAATTATGTGTTCTAAGACTACTAATATATTTTCTGTTTTACTCTTTTTTTTCAAACATTTCTGTTTTACTCTTTTTTTTCAAACATTTCTGTTTTACTCTTAAACCTTGTATTATCCTATCACCTTTCAAAAGCTTTTACTAAACCTATCCAAGATGCACCAGCTGTTCTTAATAAGAACAAGTCTAAATTCAGAGACTAGTCACTAGTTATTTCAAAACTATAACTATCAACCAAGTTGCTATATAACATGGATTCCTAATTAATAAATAAAAAATAATTATAATATGACTATGCATTTAAATCACTAAATACTAATTGGTCAAGACTGATGACTCTTTCAATTAATTAATCATATTACGATCGTAAGATTTATTCCTATCTCATCCATTGCTATTTATGGCTGAGTTTAATTTCCACATAGCTCAATCTTCGTTTTTAAAATTTAAAGCTTTATTGGCTTCAAAACATAATCATAATCAAGTTTCCTGAAATCTATATAAGGATGTGGTTGATTCAATATAGCTTGTTAACATGCCATCAATGGCTACAATGATCGATCGAGAACGCAACAAAAAAGTTGTTGCAGCTAGCAACACACATCCGTCCCCAAAATTTGCATGGAAAAATCGTCACATCAACGATTATAATGACGTGACATTTTCACGTGAAGATGATGGTGGTACTGCGAATCAGCTGATCGAGGAAAACGAGAGAATAATCGAAGAGATCTATAAGAACTTTGAAGCTCGTAACGTGCAACAAAACGTTAATTTCCTCGCTGAGCTTCGAGACAACATAAGAGTATTATTGGATCATGAATTGGACGCGACCATGCCGGAAATGAAGAACATGCCTCCGATTCCGGTGAAGATTAATGAAAAGCTGGCCAATTTAATTCTTCCTCGTCGTATTGATGATGGTTCTTCATGACCATTTTTTTTTTTGCTTCTGTTTTTTTTTATTATACACACTCGGTTGATTCTTTAGAGCATTTAATTTGATATAGTAAAATAAGTGGTTATTTTTCTTTATAAAAGCAAATGGGATAATTGTAAAAAAAATATTACTATGAAGCATTCATTTCTTTATGTAGCTTATAGCCCTCTTTTTTAATAATTGTGAAAAATTATCATGAATTTACTTTGTTGTTGTACTTTGTATAAATCTGTTTTACAATTTCACATTTCGAATTAAAAAATTGCCTATACCGTAATTTTTTTAAAAATAAGGATAATTTCTTCATTTTTATACAAATTACAACAAAAAGAAAAATTCAGAGTGTTAATTTAAATTATAAAAAAAATATGGTTACATGTTACTAGAAATGAAACCTTAAGATACATTTGTGAAATTATCTAAAAGGAAATTGATCGCATTACATATAAATAAATACAAATATATTGTAAATTATTTTTAGGAAAAATTTCGTATAACTCCACCTAATTGTCCCTGATAATTTTTGAAAGTTAGCGTACCTCTCAGACGATGAAAAAAAAGTTACGATGATAAAGTGAAAATCCGGGATAACTTGTGTAGCTGAACGAAATTATCCTTTAAATATATTAATATATAATAAGATGCCATCACTGTCAACATCCGACCTTAGCTCAGTTGGTAGAGCGGAGGACTGTAGTGGGGAATTCCTGAAAGCCATCCTTAGGTCGCTGGTTCGAATCCGGCAGGTCGGAACTTTATTTTTGTTATTTTCTTCATTTTCAGCTCCTTTTAGCATCCTATCTTCTTCATTTTCATCCCATTTTAGCATCCATCCCCAGGGACTTTCCTGTACTGAGGAACTAGTCAATCTAAATGAAACCCGATTCTAATCAGATACGATAATTTCTTTCTCATTTCAACTCAATATCGGTCGGAGGAAACTGATTCTGATTAGATACAATCCCTTTTTTTGTCGTTTAAACTCCACCCACGTCGATCAGATGAAACCGATTCTAACTAGATACACAACGGTATACAAGCGAGAACACATGATCACCTTCAAATATTACAAAGAAAAATCCAAGTTTGTATACAAGCGAAAAGCGGCTTTCAAAGCCAATAATTTCAACATAACGTACTTATACAGATTTATTTCGGCGTATTATCTTCAATACAGTTATTCTAACATGTGAAATGGGTCTTCACTCTCATCCCATCCATCTCTCAAAGTTTTGATCAGAAACAGCATACCCTGTGCTTCGTTCGTCGTCCTGACTTCACACCTCCGGGCAGACTACTCTTCCCCACACCATTCACATTGCCGGTCACTCGGGTCTTCTCCTCCACCATTTCATTTGTGGACAAAGGAGGCATACTACTCTTCCCAATGCCATTCACATCGCCGTTCAATCGGGTCTTCTTCTCCACCATTTCATTTGCGGACAAAGGAGGCAGATTACTCTTCCCAACGCCAGTCAATCGGGTCTTCTCCACCATTTCATTTGTGGACAAAGGCATAGCAACCGGGTGAGTCTCATTGTGCTTGGCAAGATTCACCTCGCCTGTAAAAGCATTTGATTTGGAAGACCTACAAAACCGGATTGCATCCGTGATGAATGAATGTAAATACATGTAAAGATATACCAAAGCTTGCTTGTCTAACTAATCGAACACTTAAACTCAAGTCGTAGGTTCGCTTGTTGCAATTTGTAGTCATCTTCTTTGATAATTGCAAAAAAGTGCTATAAACTCGTCTTTTTTATGCAGTTTGTATATATTTGTTTCAAAATGACGATTTTACCCTTCAAAATGTAAGTTGAAAAAAATACAAGTAAAAAAAACAATAAATCCAAATTTCACATCCTTAAATTTCTTGCTGTTTGTACAATACAAAAAGAGAGAACATTAAGGATTTTTTGTTTATTTTTAAATTGAAGGGTAAAATCATCATTTTGATATCAAAGTGCAGTAAAAATACAAGTTCAAGGCCCTTTTTTGCCATTACCGAAGAAGAGGGCTGCAAATTGCAAAAAATGAATACCTCGGGATCAATTTTTACTATTATCCATTATTTCTTTTTAACTTCTGTTAGACTTCTCACTTTTCAGCCCTTTGGGACTCTCTCTCAAGTTTGGGGTTACAACAAATTTGGAGCTCTCTTCTACATAAAAGAGCTTCTGCTTAATACAGCTGTTTTTAAAAGTCTTCTGAGAATAAAAAAAAAATGGTTGGTGCTCCCTCACTCCTACATAAGGGACATTTTGAGACCATATGCTTTGATACATCTGATTTAATCTATCAAAAAATACATGCATATATTAAGGAGGATTTTTAGTTTAGTTACCTCAAATCCTGACCACCGGAGCTGTTCTGAAGTTCTAGTGAACTCTTCTCCACAAGTTCATTTCGGGATACTTCAGCACACAATCCTTCTCGATCAGAACTCGATGACTCCACATTGGTAACATCAGAAGCATCTCTGGTCGGGGTGTTGAATCCATATTCTTGGATGAAACAGATGACCTTGTCCAACGTGCCTAGGGCCTCTTCCACCTTAGGACTCACAGCAACTTTTTTGTTACCGTTTACATGACACTTTGTTGCAAGCGTTTTCACTAAATCTTGATCCAACGAGGCATCATCATCTTCATCTTCACTATTCTCTTCTTCGATCTCACAAGAAGCTTTCTTGACTACTGGAGGAACGCTATTTTCTGAAGATTCACTTTCACGGTCTTCTGATTCTCCATTGTGATGCTCCTCCTCTACGCCATCGCGTATCGTGCTTCCAAGAGGATGTTCTTCGGGGAGAGAGAATGTGTCACTATTGAGATCGTCTTCTTCCAAAACTCCGTTTGGTTCGTCATTGGAAGAGGGTGCGTTGCGTATTCGAACATACAACGGATCCGCCAAGGCCTTGCTAAAGTCTTCATCAGTCTTAAACGCAGAAGCGACGGTCTGTAATAGCGTCAAGGATGAAAAAAAGTAAAATACCAGGCATCATGAGTGGACAGTTTTCACAAGGATATGGATGATTCCTGTTTAGTGATTACTATAAAGGGTAATCACAGTTCACTAACTTATACTTGGAGCTATTTTCAATTACTATAAAGGGTATTTACAATCAACTACCTTGTACTTTAAACTATTTTCAATTAACTACCATGTACTAAATCGTAACCGTCCACCCCAATGAACTTTGTTTTTGTTTCAACTTATTCGTGATTTGAGGTTTAATGAAGACGTTATGTAAAAACAAATTTTTTAATAAAGGATAAGCACCTTAGTTTTTTTTAATATAAAAGTTGCATTTAATATAATTTTTCATTCTTCAAGTTTTTTAGGGATAATTGCAAAAAAGTACCCTGAGGTATTCATTTTTTGCAACTAGTATCTCTCTTCTATGATAATTGCAAAAAATACTTTGAACTTGTCTTTTTGTTGCAATTTGTATATAAATGGCAAATTTACCCTTACAATAACAAATACAAAACAAGAAACCCAAATTTTTATGTCACTTAATTTTCTTCCTCTTTGTACCATGAAGAGTAAGAAATTTAAGGGATACTAAAATTTGGATTTTTTTATATTTAATTATTACCTTTAAAATTTAAATTTACAAGGGTAAAATCTTTATTTTGAAACAAATTTATACGAAATGCAACAAAAAGACAAGTTCAGCGCACTTTTTTGCAAAGAGGGCTACAAGTTGTAAAAATGATTACCTCAGTGTACCTTTTTGCAATCATTTCTTTTTAAAAAAATAAAATAAAGGGCATATTCATCAGTAAACCCCAAATTAGGGTAGATTGAAACGAAAAGAAAGTTTATCGGGACGAATTGGTATGATTTAAAGTACATGATAGTGAATTGAGTATCATTTGAAGTATAGGGTAGTGAACTGTAATCACCTCTTACTATAATACTATAAAGTCGTCTAATTATGAAATCAACCCAGGCATTCCTTCTTGGTTTTCATAACGGACAAAAGGTGTATTATTCCTTTAAAGAGCTAAATGAGTTCTAGAATGTCGATGAAAATGAGGGATGGAGGGATAAAATCATGAGGAAAATCCACCTTTTCGTATAGCCTAAAACCGTTTCCAATGAGTTGCCTTGCAACGAAGTTCATGAGGGATGGAGGGATAAAATCCACCTTAATATCCATCCTCATAATTGTCCTACAAAATGAAGTGATGGATTCAGAACATAAAAATAAGAGATAATTGCAAATGACATCCCCCAACTATCTCCTGTCAGCAAATCCATTATAAGGTTATTTTTTTTTTGCGAAAAGTTGAAAGTATCCATGCATAAGTGTATATATAAGGGTTCCAAATTGCAAAACACGTATAATGTAAAAGGAAAAACTGTCATTTCCAAAAAACCTGAAGTCACGTAGTTGTACATGACTAATTTCCGTTAAAGGTAACAGATTTGCAGGCAGAAAATAGTTGGGGATAGTATTTGCAAAACGCGCATAGTTCACCACAAGTTTTTGCAATTATCCCTACAAATAATCAAAACCAAATCATAATCCTCTAAAATTAAACTGCAACTCACCGAAAGTAACTTCTCTCTGGAGTCACCTTTTGTATGACAAAGCCTCCAACCAGATCGATCCTTACCACATCCTTTGCTTCCGGTAACTCATCTTTGGAAAATCCATGGGTATCTTTATCCACAGTCTCCACGTCAGAGATCTGAACCAAATCAACGATCAATTTTGTCCAACCGTATCTCAATGTAATCAAGAAATACAGGTAGGGCGACATTGTAGTATTTGAAATTTGCAAGTGATTACCGTGTTTACAAGGACGACAACTAAATCATCACGAGTATATTCAAGCTCAAAATAGTGCACAAGAGCCTCCCTAGCTGATAGTGGCCAGGGAACCTTCATTCTTCCTTCCAAAATGTTGAAGAAAAATCAGCATTTTTTGATATGGATTGGAATCAACCCTTGAAGTGGAGATAAATAAAGGGATGATTGCAAAAAAAAGTACTTTAACGTATTTACTTTTTGTAACTTGTAGCCCTCTTCTTTGACACTTTGTATAAATTTGTAAGGGTAAAATGATCATGTTCATAGAAATTGCACAAAAGGGCAAGTTCAGGGTACTTTTCTGCAATTCCAAAGAGGAGGGCTACAAGTTGCAAACAATGAATACCTCAAGGTACTTTTTTTGCAATTATCCATAAATGAAAAATCAAACGCCAACTACTTTGTCAAATCTCATGAGCACAAATAGTGGTGCAAATGATGTATCAAATAATTTAAACTTGTCCAGCTGGTCAAGCACTTGAATTTGGGTCTTGTGACCCGGGTTCAAGTCCCAGCATCGGTACCTCACTTCTTATTTGTCTTCCAAACTTTCTATTCAGCCCCTGTTTGGCCTCTCTCAAGGTGAGGGTCAAGACTTTAGGGCTCTCTTCAACATGAGGAGCCCATTTCTTGCTTGATACATCAATCTTAAAAAGTTCTTTAATAATAAAAATTGATCGGTGCTCCCTTACACATAAGTAAGGTCCAGAGCCCAAAACGCCTTGACACACCTGATTAAGTCGATAAAAAATGCTGAGTTTTTATGTTGGACAAACCTCACTAAAGATATCTGTTCACCTATGCGGACCTTTTGCAAACATTTGCTAGAGATGATCTTGAAAGTTGGAACCATACTCTGAGGCCACCTAGTGAAATAAATAAATAAATAAGAGAAGTAAATTATTATACATCACTTCAGATGATCACTCTCTTGTTAAACTAACGAGGGATAATTGCAAAAACTTGCGGTGAACTAAGCGCGTTTTGTAAATACTATCGCTGAACTATTTACTTTTTTGCAGAGGACATCCCTCAACTATTTTTTACTGCAAATCTGTTATCTTCAACGGAAATTAGTTGTGTTACTTCAATTTGAAACCCCTATGCATACCTTTTGCATGGTTACTTTCGACTTTTGCAAACAAAATTAACCCCGTTAGTGGATTTGCAGATGGAAAATAGTTGGGGGATATCATTTGCAAAAAACATAAATAGTTCACCGATAATATTTTCAAAACATGCATAGCCCACCGCAAGTTTTTGCAATCATCTCAAATAACAATTGTATAAAATATTCTCACCATTTCTTGTAGAGGCCTGATTCCCACGAAACACATAAACCTGCCATGAAGATATGAACATTGTCTTAGTTTCCCGGATAATCACCAACAACATTCAACAGCCTCAATTGTCTAACTAATTCATGATCAGCTATTTTACAATAATACCCAAGATTTTCCTTGTAATCTAGCTTGACTTACATTCATCTACGGGCCCATCTACATAGCCTTCAACGAGTAATGTATGAAAGGGAGTTCCTTGAGTTCCTTCCCGGTACATGACACGGAATTCTTCAGTATCCTGTTTTAGCTGGTCAAAGAAGTCATAAATGTTCAACATGTAATCTTAAATCTTTGATTTCATGATCATTGATCATGGGTAGCAAAAAAAAGATATCGCTCGGTCTAAAGATAATTTGAACTTCAGCAAGAAATAATGAGAGATCTTCGAGGTTTTTCATATACACACCGTAAAGGTGACGTATGTGTTATCAGTAACACACTGTCACCTTTTGTTATTCATCAAAGAACCACAGATTCCGTTCATTTTGTTCCAAAATACCACTGATAAATGAGAAAGGTGACAATGTGTTCCTGATAAAGCCATCACCCATTCAGTGTGAATCCGTGTATTTTTTTTGTTGAATAACAAAAGGTGACAGTGTAGAGGGTGTGTATAACATTTTCCCCAGAATTTATAATCTGAGCTAAATGTTTGAAATAAGTACAAAGGACCCGGCTCACTTTCCACTCAGGATGAGATGTGTCATGTGTCACCGGCACTTCATCTTCATTTAGAGAAACACTCCTTAGCATGTCAAGAAAATTTGCCACTTCCAAGGTCCTCTTTTCCAGTACATTTTCACTTAATCCTGAATAAGTCAAGATATAAAATTACAAAAGCACTTGATGAATGCAGCCAACACTTGATATTAGTGACTAGATAGGAAACAAAAACAGTCATTTAGCGGAATCAACAGAAACATTTAAGTTGCTAACCTGCAACTCCTTGATGTGAAGACCTTAGGAGTTGACTCTTGACAAGGGCTCTGATCATCTCCTCATTTGTTAGATCAGGAGCTGCCAAAGTCTTGTCAAGCCTGTCTCTGTACTCACAGATCTTTCGTTTCTTCTCCATCTTCACATTCCCAAGCTAAAAGGATGAGCGCCCTCTCAGAAGTGCGAGCTGAATTTATTCTATTTATAATATGATGATATCAGCATCTTTCCTGTGTTTCCACTGAGCATAATCAACTATAAGAACATATCAGAGAATGTTTAGGGACAGAATCTAATGACTGAGATGGGTTTATCTTAACTTGTCCAATTGTAAAGACACATGTGTCCATCATATTGTGATAAACTAGAAGCCAAGTTTCATCAAAATTCTCCTATTAAAAATTTCCAGCCATTTTCCAACCAACCCAACAATTCCCAATATAACCATTAAGCTCAAACACATGTACACTATGACGATTGACGACTTTGAACATTTACAAATTAGGCAGACAACTCCATCAAAACACTAAAATCCACTTCTCACTTAGCTCACACAAAAAAAAATTGACTGCAATGAACCCATCAAAGCCTGATCAAAACCCATCAAAGGAAATACTAATTACTTACCTTCTACAAAAGCAACAAGAAGGCCCTTAAATACCCAGAAGAAAAAAAACACCCACAAGACACAGCAAGCAGAAATAGAAATCAATGCCTCCAAGAGTACCCAGATAAGAAAAAGCAATAAAAACTTCATCATCGGAGCTGAACTCACATGACATGGGGGGATATTTTGGAGCAAACCCAGTTGGCCTCTGAGAAATCTGAGCAGAACCCAGAATCAAAAGGACCAAATCATCAACACCCAAGTGCAGATCTCAATACAATGATGATTTCCATGGGGGAGGGGACAGGAGGTACCTGATGGATGGCCGCCCAGAAGGGTTATGAACATGGGCTATTCTTGGGCACAACGCATCCCACAGACACCCAAATCAGAATCACCCTTAAAGCTCACAACTTTTCAGAAATATAATTGTTTTATACATTAAATATGAAGACTTGGAGGATGAAACAGAACAATACATATTCGGAGAAACAATCAAAGCTCGAAGGAGAGAGAAAAGAAAAGGAACTGTGAAATGGCTTTTAGCCATGGCTACCATTTGACTCTTCTTTGACGGCCAAAGCTAAGGCAGAGATAGAGAAGCACACTGTTTTAGCGGTTATGGTGGGCCTTGTTGCCGGGAGAAATGTGTAATTACTGGACTTTGTTAAGGTTAAAATGGAATATCAAACATTTTACTTTATTTTATTTCGAAAAGATACGTTGAAATGTGTACAGTAGACATTTCCTCTTTTAACTAGCCTTGCAAAAAATCTAGTTCAAGCTCCCTCTGGTGTCCATCCGAAACTAAGTAGTATTGAAGGCCAAGGTCTAAGCAGGTCACGGTACGGCAACAACAGGCCACCAAATGGGCTGGTGGCGAGGCTGACGGCATAATCATGGCTCTCATGGTGTTTTTAGATGGGGCCGGTATGCAAAAAGTATAAAACGGGGCCTTTTTATTATTAATAAAGGGGCGAGACGAGACACAAACAACTCTGTTAACATGATAAATAAAATTACACAAAATAGGGAAATAAATTAAGTACTCACCCTAATAAACACTCTCAACTCAGGGCTTTGTGCCGCCGCTGGTCTTTGATTGTTCCCAATCTTGAGCACAGTCATGGCTATGGTTGTATTGGTGGATTTTGATCTATTGATCATCACAGTGTCTTTGTTGGTATTGCTTCTGTTAACTATACAGGAGCCGATTGAAGAGATGCAAACGCATACCCTGTTATTAGGGTTTTCAGTGATTCCTCACATGGCGGCAGCGGCGAGACTATTCTCTTGCAGCGGTCATGCGACGGCGTGCGGTGGGTCGGGGAAAAGGGAAACGGGGGGATCATCCTCTGATGTCTTAGATCTCGGTGCTACGCGCAACGACCCCCTCTCCTCGGCCATCGTCTATGATTCCCGGTGGGGTTGCAGCGAGGGAGGGCTGTCAGGATCTTGTGTTCCCCGTCACGTTGGCGGTAGAACATGGAAGGGGACGGGTTCTAGCGGTTTCTGACCTGCTGGTGCCGGAACCACGCGAGACGGAGGGAATGACGCCGATCGAACACCTGGAGCGGCTTATGAG
>JAYMTN010001658.1:0-12432 GCA_036897425.1 Erodium trifolium
AACGGGAGAACGGACCCGTCCCCCACCGCAAACCAAGCCACCACCGCAACCCATCTCACCACCCAACGAACCAGCGACAACGCCAAACGGACGATTAGCACACGGGATCATGAAAGCTACTCCCCCAACCTTCACCAATAGGAATCAGTCCCCCAAATTTGTTCCCGATGACGCCGAAAAGAACCAGGCTGGGGCCAACACCACCAGAGGCCTTTAGAGGTCCAGATCTAGCTAGAAACGGGCCAGATCTGAACGAATCGAGAAGGAGACCTTCATTGAAACTCTTTAAGCAGCTCTCCTCTTCGACCATCAAGACGAACTTCACCATGGCTGAACCGAGGCTTCACCAGAGATGAAGGAAGGTCAGATCTAAGTCCTGATGACTAGATCTGAAGGGGAAGGGGGTTTAATCGAGGATCGACATTGAAGAGGTAGAAGGCTGAGAGAGAGAAGGGGGTAGAAGGTTAGGGCAAGACGAAGCCCCGCCGGCAACCTCCGCGGTCAAGATGACCGGAGATCACCGGCGAAGGAGAGCAGAAAAAACGGAGAGCGAGAGGTGTAGACAACTAGGGTTTCTAGAGAGAAGACTCAGCGTCTCTCCCCAAAGACTTTTCCACTACGAAGACCTTTGAGGTTACTGCTAGGTGGGGGATGAGTATGTCGGTGCCATACCTCGATTTGGTCAGCTCGTGTGCCACCAAAGGTCCAGCGCTTCAAGTGACTGTTTGCTCATAAGGCAGTTCCCACCATCTCGTTTCTGGTTGATAGATATGTGCCTATTCTGATTGAGAGATGGATTTGCTCGTGGCGGGGAGGAGGTTGATCATTTGTTTTTTCCTGCTCGTGGTCTTGGTGGTTTTGTTAATTCTTACGGAGTTGTCCTGGTCTTGGAGGTTTTGTTAGTTCTTAAGGAGATGTCAGACACGCTTTAAATGTGAGTAATTAATTGAGAAAATTACATATTTAGGGAAAGCTAAGTATTCATCAACGGTAAGAAAATCTGACACAAAAATATGATCGAAAATTTATACTAATCATAGAACAAAAAGCTCATTTTGATTTGAATATGCTTGTATACAACACCAAAACATCAAATATCAGTATTATCTTAATACAAAGTAAGAACGGAAAATAATGTGGAGATCAAAGTTTTGGTAGTCATTAGTTCTACAAGCTTATCAAAAAGAGTTCCCAAGCTCATGGAATTGTCTTCCAGAACACCAACCAAACTAACAGGGTATATAAACTAACTTATTTAGCATGTCAAACTCGATCGATATTTATTCTCATTAACAAAATCGAAATATACCGAATCAAAATCAAATATCGAGTAGCAGGCGTCGAGGATCCTCCACAACATCTTTGATTCTCCTCAAGAAGTAAACCGCCTCTCTTCCATCAATCAATCTATGGTCATAGGTTAGAGCAATGTACATCATCGGCCTGGCCACTATGTTTCCTCCCACAACCATAGGACGATTCACTATGGAGTGCATACCCAATATTGCAGACTGAAACAAGTTCGAATCAATCAGATTTGTATTTGTCCTATCATTAATTTATCGAATTCATACCCATAATGTTTTTGATACTGCTAAGTTTTTTTTTGGAGACAAACCTGAGGAGGGTTGATGATGGGAGTACTCAAAAGGCTACCATAAACGCCGCCGTTCGATATCGTGAATGTACCTCCAGCCATGTCATCAATTGATATTGATCCAGCGGTTGCTTTCTTTGCGAGGTTGTTGATCTCTTTCTCGATTCCAGCGAAGTTCATTTGTTCGGCGTTGCGAAGAACAGGGACGACAAGACCCTGCAAGAACAAGATAGAAGGAACGTCAAGAAGAAACCAGGGCTTGTGAGAGACAATGCACATACTTAGTATAATTACACCTAGCTACAAGTAAGTTCCAAATTCGTTTTTCAGAAAATGACCAAAATGCCCTTGACCCTAATGTCAAAAAAGGCTCTATCTACCCAAAACATTTTGATTAGATGCAAAAAGGCTCCTTAACAGATCAGAATATTAAAAGACAAAAAATGGCATTTTTTAAGATTAATGTCGAGCATTTTTGTCAGTTTTTGGCAAAAAAGAGTTCTATGTTTTTTCTTTTGAAATCTAGGGTAGCTGCAACACGAATTTGGAACTTAGGTATAGCTATGGGGAAACGGGTAAACTTAGGTGCAATTAGCCCTAAATATGAGGTCACTAAATCTAATTCCAAGAACAACGCCTTCTCCAATCCACAGAAATATAATATCAGATTATTAGCATCATATAAAGGGATAATCTCAGAACTTTACTCTATTTTAATAATAAATGACACATACCCCTGCCTCAATTTAGGGAGCTAAGACAACACTTACTGTAGCAGTGACATTTTTGAAAATTAATGTACGACATTTTTGTTATATATTACCAAAATTCAAAAGTCAGTATAGTCAAGTGAGAAATATGACAAGGTTAGTGAGATTATCCCTTAATATAAATATCTGAATCGATGAATGATGATGTCAAACCTTTGGAGTACCGACTGCAATGCTGATATCTACATAATCTCTATATATGATATCATCTCCATCGATAACTGCATTAACAGTGGGTTGTTGTTGGAGAGCACTGACAGCAGCCTGAAACAAGACAGAAAATAAACAAATTAAACCAGACATGGGGACACAAGTTTCAGTCTCATACATATTAATTCACATTTGAAGTAAGCGATTGAAGGTATATAATAGCGTACTTTCACAAATCCGGACATGAATCCCAACTTGACTCCATGCTTTTCAAAAAAAGCATCCTTGTATTCAGAACGGAGCTTCATCAAATTAGTCCTGCAATAAGCAGCATATCAAACAAAGATGAGCAAAAGGTAAATTAATAAATACAAGGGATAATTGCAACAATTTGGGGTGAACTATGCGCGTTTTGCGAATACTATTGGTGAACTATTTCTTTTTTACAAATGACATCCCGCAACTATTTTCCCTCTGCCATTCAACTAACGGGGTTAATTTTGCTGCAAAAAGTCAAAAGTAACCACGCAAAGGTGCATACATAAGGGTTTTAAATTGAAAAACACGTATAATGTAAAGGGAAAAACTGTCATTTCCAAAAAATAAATGAAGTCAAGTGACTAATTTCCATTAAAGATAAACGAATTTGCAGAAGGAAAATAATTGGGGATTTTTTTTTGCAAATAATAATAATAATAATTCAGTGATAGCATTTACAAAACGCGCATAGTTCACCGCAAGTTTTTGCAATTATTCCTAAATGCAATGTTTAATTGAGTGACTTCAAAAGAATCACAAATCATGTTGGATGACACATTATTCCAATAAAACCTACCAATTGGCTTGACCATTTGAGCAAAAACCCAAACTAGATTTTATACAACGAAAACTACTGTCAACCTAATTTTGCATTGGTAACTAGAGGTTAAGCTATTTGTATTTGATTTAATGAAGCTTTCTAGCTGAACTAAGTATCCTAGTTCATCTAAGTACACAAGCACTACTGAGAGCTATTTGGCATCCCACATACTTCTCCATTCTAAAATAAGTGCATTAACTCTTTTGCAAAAAATATGGATTAGTAGAGTTTGTGCTCCACTTTATCCAAAATACATTGCTAGTAATCCATGCATAATTCAATTCTTTATAAATTTACTCTACAATGAGTTTCGCATTACTCTTTATTCTTTTCATGTTAATTTCAGCCACCCGATGTCTTTTTCGTTTAATACATGGAAGGGTTAATTGCCAAAACCTACCCTAAAGTATTTCCACGGCCAAAATAAGACCTTATCTTTTGTCCACGCTTTTAAGGTGCACAAATTATTGTCCACCGTCGTTTTGTGGGAAACAGCGGATTACAGCTCTGGCTTTACTATTTCTGATAACACTCGTCATTTTGCAGTAGATTTGTGGGCAATTACATTTTTTTAACACACGGCGAAGGACAATACTTTGTGCACCTTAAAAGTGTGGACAAAAGATAAGGTCTTTTTTTGACCGTGGACAATACATTAAGGTAGGTTTTGACAATTAACCCTACATTGAATTATTACTCTACTCTCTTCTTCCGCTCGTATGAACAAAGTGTATAATAGCTGAAGTTTCAAGATGAAATCAGAACGAATTGAACTTACATATCAACTTCATTGAATGTTGACAACAATGCAAATGTGTTTTGAGCATCTTTCAAACGGTCGGAAACCCGTCTCCGTAGCCTTGTCATAGGAACCTATAATCATAAAGGCTCAAAATGACTGAAATAAGAGGAGTAAGTTTTCTATATTCAATAACTATAACTAGAATTTTTCAGGGATCCCATTTAGATCATCAACAAGAAGCCAAGTAGAAACTTACTCGTCTCTCCCTTTCCCTGGGAGGAAGCTGAGGTTCTGAAGCAGCGTGCCTAGAGGGTGGTGGAGATGATGATGATGGTTTAGGTTTAGGCTTCTCCACAATGGGTGCAGTTTCAGCTTTCTCTGATGGCTTCTTAGATGGAGCAACATGAGTAATACCTTCATCTGACGTGGAAACGACAGCAATCTTCACACCCGGTTCCACAGTATCTCCTTCTTTGGCCACAAACTGCAAATAATTAAATAGAGAAGCCACAGATAACAATTAGAATTTAGTGATTTTTACAACAAAAAATAAGCAACTATAACTGAATAAATAATTAAATTTAACACATAGGCATATGTGCTTAGAGTATTACCCTCTCAAGAACACCTGATTCAGGACTAAGAACATCGATGGTCACCTGATGGAAAATAAGCAACAAAGTATTATGTATGTGGAAAACTTCAACTACATATTTAAATGTTGCATCTAAATAGCACCTTATCTGTTTCAATCTGAGCAATTAGCTCATCAGCTGTCACCCTATCACCAGGATCTGTTCTCGAAATAAAAATTGATCATGAAAATCAAGCTAGTTACAATGAACATATGGTAATAGAACTTTGGGATAATTGCAAAAAAGTACCATGAGGTATTCATTTTTTTGCAACTCGCAGTCCTCTTCTTTAATAATTGCAAAAAAAGAAGTAATCTGAACTTGTCTTTTTGTTGCAATTTGTAAAAAATGACGATTTTACCCTTACCAATTTAGATTTAAAAAATAAGTAAAAAACACAAAATCCAAAATTTCAAATCCCTTAATTTTCTTCCTCTTTGTACCGTACAAAAAGTAAGAAATTTAAGGGATATGAAAATTTGGATTTTTTGTACTTCAATTATTATTTTTAAAACTTCCAATGGCGAAATCGACATTTTGAAACAAATTAATACAAAGTGCAACAAAAAGACAAGTCAGTGCATTTTTTTGCAACTATCAAAGAAGAGGGCTACAAGTTGCAATAAGTGAATACCCCGTGGTACTTTTTTGCAATTATTCCTATAATTTTCAAAACAGCTAGAGAGGAAGCATACTCTTCAAGAGCTTCGCCAAAATGCCATCAGTAATTGATTCACCCATAAATGGAACAACAGCATCAACTGAATTCCCTACATCCACCACAAGGAAGTAAGACTGTTAAAAACAATAAGTACGAAAGATACGAAAATTTTAGTTGAACAACACATGTGGATATGATGCTTAAGGTTTAGGCTTCTCCATAACAGGTTAAGTTTCACCTTTAGGCTTTGGTTTCTCCACAGAAGTCAATGGCTGCATGGCACCTTGCTCTGATGGAGCAACATGAGTGAAACTTTCCCCGGACTTCGAAATGACTGCAATCTTAAAACCTGGTTCCACAGTATCTCCTTCTTGGGCCACAAACTGCCAACAATTAAATACAAAGAATGAAGATAATGTTTAGAATTCAAACACTTCTAACAAAAATAATCAGAGCGAAAGTGTCACAAATAATATAGGGTAAATTGCACAAAACTACCTTTATAAATTGCCTGCAAACATATGAACCCATAGTAAGTTTCCACAAACACATGAACCCATAGTAAATTTTCCACATACACATGACTACCCTTATGAATTTTCATGTGTCACCATCGTACAAAACATACGGAAACCATCAAATCTTCGTTTAATTTGTCGCGTGACTTACACGTGAGTATAATTTTTTTAAAATATATCCCAGAACTACTCCCTCTCATGCTTTACTCTTCCGCTTTCAATTTGATTCCGTTCTCGAAATCCTCCGTTGAATCATATTATAATCGGAAGATTAAAGGATGGGAACATAATAGTTTTGGGATATTATAAAATTTTAAACTCACGTGGCAAAAAAAAATAAAAAATTTAGATGGCTTCCGTCTATTTTGTATGATGGTGACACGTGGAAATTCATAAGAGTAGTCATGTGTTTGTGAAAATTTTACTATGAGGTCATGAGCTTGTGGGCAATTCATAAAGGTAGTTTAAGTACAATCAACCCAATAATATGTATCAAAACCAATAAGAAAATTACCTTCTGAAGTACACCTGATTCAGGGCTAGGAACATCGATAGTCACCTGATGGAAAATAAGCAACAGAGCAATTATAATTCATGATAAAAAAAATATGTTTGTATTTTCAAAGAGGTCTCTCTTTCTATTTTCCTCCAATTAGAAAACTTCAGCTACTCATGTAGATTTAGCATCTGAATAGCACCTTATCTGTTTCAATTTGAGCAATTGGCTCATCAGCTTCCACCCTGTCACCAGGATCTGTTCTCAAAGAATTGGGAGGACAAAAATCAAGCTCTTAAAACAACAAAGAACATAAGAGAACATAACTTTCTAAATCAATACCAAGAAAACATACTCTTTAAAAACTTAGCCAAAGTGCCATCGGTAATAGATTCACCCATAAATGGGACAACGGCATCAACCGAATCCCCTACATCCACCACAAGTAAGGAAGTTGGACCAATGCGAAAGCAATAAACCACAAAAGAAGATACAAAATTGTACTTCAATTATCGCACGACATATATTAGGTTCCAAGCCTACTCTTTGAGTCCAATACATCTCTTCTCAACCACAACCCAAAATGGTCATGTCATGTTCATTCATTACAGACAAAGTAATTTTTATATGCAAGGTATGATAGAAAGCAACAAAAGGACAAGTTTAGTCCGTGAATCTAAAATCATGGGGTTTTAACAAAATAGTATGTTGGGCACCTTTGTCCCCAACATCTAAGCAAAGTTGAGCTTCTTTTAAAGCCAGGTGCAAGCTAAGAATGTCCCCGATTGATGTTTCTAAGCACAAAGTAGACACCAGCCCAAGTGTGTTGCAGCTTATGGAGATTCGATAAAGGTTGTTTGCATCAAGAGTTTCAAGATAAACTTTTGAATACCAGTTTTATGAACTTGAGGCTATTTCCAGCTAAAGGCGTACACGCTACAATTGTGGTGAAGCTATGAATCAAACTAATGACTGAGGATATAAGCAAAAATGAGAATTATCGATAACAGGGCCAGGATGAGTTAACCATGTCTTCATAAGCTACCAATACACATAAGCAAGAGAGTTTGTATATCTAGGAGTGTACCGTACCACTGTTAGTAGAAAATGGCTTGTTCCAACGTTTCATGTTTACCTCTGGATAGCTACCCGCTACGTCCCTGCATACAATGGGATTTTTTTTTTTAATTGAAACAATAAACAAAATAAGGGCCACACTGCAAGCACATGATTTCTCTCTCCCCAGATTCATTTTCTGTAAAGACGAATTGTGAATCAAATGGATTCATATATTCAATTTTAGCTACTCAACATGCCAGCAAATATACTTGAAAATGTAGAAAGATAGCGGGAAAGTCAGTTAGGTAACCGTCCACACCGTACCTAAATTGAGTCACATGAGGGGGCATATAAAAAGGTTTAAATTTCAGGTAGTGAAACAGACTGTTTACAAGGAATTGTGCCATGACACTCAAACAGAGTTAGTTTTATTGCAATGAAGCATTTACCTTTCCCAGCCCATAAACTTAGCTCCAGGCAAAGTGGCACTTAAATAGTTACAATTTGGGTAAATCTCATACCCCATCTCAAGAACTCTCCATTTCTTTCCCCGGATATAAATGACAACCATATAAAAATGAAGTCAATACATAGATTGATAAAGCCATAGAAAGCCACTGACCTCAATGTCTTGGCACTGACCAAGCTTCCTGTTATATTAGAAAATAACTCAGAAATAAAGCCCAAGGACAACATAGGCAGCTCAATCCAATTATAAACAGTTAATTATATTTGCTAGACAAAATTTTATAACTCACCTCGTGAAATGAGCTGGGAAAATTTCCGGACATGCCCACCCACTCTTTCATGCATTAAAGCCTACAATAGCATTTACAAGAAAAATAAGTTATTCGCCCAAGAGGTGTCCAACATAAACTACAGCAAAAGATTTAAACTTTCCAGAAGAAAAATCAATCCATAGTGGAATTCAAAACAAAGGCCATATCGATCATTTATCACATCTAATATTCCAGAAACCTCATCAAGATATAATAAACTACACCAAAACCATATACATGCTACCATTTGAAAAGAGATGAAATTGAAAACAAATCAATCAACCAGTACCTCCCCAAATGCTGTAGAAGCTCTAGGAACCAATGCCCCAGGCTGGATTGTTCTTGACAACCCTAAAATCTGCTACCAACGAAATGTGGCATCAAGAGAATCAGGTACAATCTCAGAGCCCCAATTCACAATCACAGGTACACATGAATTTCACCAAAAACAGAAAATGAGAGCTCTTACAGAGGCAGAGGAGCCACCGGAGGCGACTCTTCTTCTGATAACACCCAACATCGTGGATTTGATCCCTGATTTCAAAGCCAAAACATATAAATAATCTCAAATGAATCAAAGCTAATGACAATGAAACTATGCTTTATATTAACTAATTTATACATGTGAACATGAAACTATGCTTTGACGGAACCATATATACAAAAATCAAAATCCACATACCAAAACCTCGATTGACGGACGCTGAAGTTGTCGAACCTGAATCCCAATTCGATGCCAGGCTTTCAGCTCGTCGAGGTCCTCATCCATAACGCTCTTCCTCATTCTTGTTGTTCAGCTATACGTGAGGATCAAAAAGACAAAATCACAAATCAAATAGTTAAAAACATTAAGAGAAAAGCAAAAATAAACAAAATTGCACATGTAAAGAGCTTGTACTTCTGAAATCACATTTTCCTACTCTTCAGCTTTGACATCATGAAACACAACCTATAACTCAAAACATCCCATTCTTAACATTTTATCAATTCGTTTTATTCTTGATCGTCGAGCAAAAACTGGAAACAGATAAAGAACCCAGAGTTCAATTAGCACAAAATTAAATCCTTGAAACACGGGTTCTACTTCCAATCGAAAAGAAAAAGGACCCAGAAGATCAATTTCATCAAAATTGCGGTTAGAGGAAACTGATCATGTTCTCCCGTTTGCCGTAGCCCCTGACCCAAAACAGAATTGGAAATTTGATAGAAGAAATCGAAGCGATTGTAGGCAATACAGATCCCCAATTGGCCCAATCAAAACCGATTACCTTGAGATGTACCACGCCGAGCGATTTACGCTGCTTTCGCCTCCCTCCACCGTCCAATCGCGACAACCTGGCGATGGAGATTTCTCTGATCAGCCCGACGTCGTCGCTGGGGGAGAGCATGTTGAGATTCTCCGGCCAGCAGATCTCCGAGTAAGAGAGAACGCCGTTTCTCAACAAAAACGAAGCTTAGGTTTAGGAGAATCGACAATAGCGTTGCAAGAGGAAGACTCCTTTATGCCCTAAATACTTGTTATAACGAAGAGACAGATGAAGGTAAAGAGAGGGAGGAGAAGAGACGGTTTGGAAGCAAAAAAACATAAAGGCTGGGAGAGTAACGCAAAGGGAGGATCGGAGAAGGCAAGAAGAAGTATAGAAACGATGAGGATGCAGGGAAATAGCGAGGAATTGCGGAGAAAAAAAAGAAATATATTGGATTTATGAGGAGCCGACACGTGTCCTTGAAGGTTTGTTGTTAGAGAGAAAAAGGATTTGCTTGACTGACAAAAACAAAAAGACAAGGCTCCACAATTCTCAACAACAATAAAAAAAACTCAAACAAATATCAAAAATTATGTTTAACATCTATTTTATGGGTTTTAACTTTAATGTTGCACAAAACATGCTTGTTATGAAATATGCTGACATATTATTCGTGATCATTAACCGAACAACACCACATGAAATGGAAAAGGACACATAATATCATAGCAAAATGTTCAATTCTCAGTTCAAGCATTGATTTTCAGATTAAAAAACAAATGATAATCGGCATAAAGAAAATAAAGTGCAGGAGCGGCCATTCAATAACCACCTAAAAGGACTAAATAACACCAAAGACCAATAGAAAATTCCGATTAGAAAACAAAAGAGAATCTGCAAACTAATAAAAAGAAGAAAGCATTGCGATATTCAACTTCAATATGAAATCACAACAAAGAGGAGTCGATCGCACAACAAACAGTAGCTGATCACAGGCAATATTCAGGATTGCAATATAATTGACTGAGAAATCATAACCTTATCTACTTCTACTGTTGCCAAAGAATGATGAGAAATAATAGATTTGATTTCTAAAGAGAGAAAGTTAAATACATGAAGAATGAGAAAGACATGCATGTAATAATATGTATTTTCGTGGTATGGGTTTGTGTGATCACTCTCTTGACCCTTTCTTTGAAGGGTAATCCAATATAATAACTGTCAAGAAAGAGTGAATTTGATTAGGAAACGCAAAAATGGAATACAACATTTCAGTAATCCAGACGACTAACAGTTTTGCGCTTAACAATATCAAATTGAGTCAGAAACTCACCCATGCATAGTTTACATGGACACAAGTGTTGGCCATGGAAATACTATGCACATAATTAATAAAGAATAAGTTTATTTCTATTAAGACCATTGTAGTTTAAAGTGTAACCTGTTTTTTCCTATAACACAAGAGACAACCAATATAATGCAAATTCATTGAGTAGTTATTTTACCTTCTCAAAAAGATTAAGTCAATCTTGGTTGTCTTCAAAATCAACGTTTTCCCAATCAATGCCAGGATATACTCCTGAAAAATAAATTGCCAATATTATATGGAAATCATGGAAATGTGTGTGCATAGATAAGACCGCATCAAACTTTAACACATGCTTTTCAGCATTGTAGATGTCAAAACCACCAATACTTGGTAGCTCCAACTGTTGCAGTTAAATTATGATTTAAAATATTGGAAAAATGCCAAAATCTGCAAAAAAATCCTAGAGCCATAAATAAAATGAGATTTTTCAATCAATCCTAATATATTATAAAAAAGAGAAGAATATAGGATAGCTACCTCCCGCTCCAACTTGAAAAAATGACGATTAAAGTGCTGCTGCAATCTCTCATTTGCATAATTTATGCATAACTGCTCAAAACTATCTCTCTGTCGAACCAAACCACATGGCATTAATATTTATATAAAGCAAGGAAATGAAACACACACACACTCATTGCCAGGGCAGGCATAATTGAGTGACATACATTAAATGATTCAAAACAATAGATATCAAGAATGTTGATGGATCTTCCGGTACGCATTTACGACTCGAAGAGGCATGCATATGGCTTAGGTCCAATTTTACATAGCAAAGATCTAAGTAATATACTAATTGAAAGAAAAAAGGCAGTTCCACAACCTTGTTAGTATTGAAGCTTAAGCTCCATGCTGCGAGCAAGTCATTCCAACCAAGAGGATCTATATAACAATCCACAATCCGAATCCTAAACACCAATTAAGTCCAAAGGTCCCCACACATCAAAAAAGCCAAACTCAACCTCATGTAGTCAGCTGTAACGAAGTTGAACACAATTCAAAGAAGAGAAATCTGAAGAAGCGGGACTGAAAAAGCGAATTGGCATAAGAACATCTGAACTCACTGGGACTGGGAGATTGTGACCTCCATATTGAACCCAATATTGATCTCCCATGACCAGTCTCCATAGACCCAAAAAATCCCCAATCTGCTCGCCTGTTCGCCTTCCTCAAGGTGGAAGTGCGATCCGGCAATGGGGTTTGGTTTATTTCTCGTCGGAGTACTTGCGGAGGCCACCCATCGATGAAAACTCCATAAGAACAAAAGGCAGAGAAAAATCTTATCTAAAACTCGATTGACGAAGAATAAATGACAGAGAAAAATCTTTTCCAATTGAGATTAAAAAAGGTAAGGAGATTGAGTTTGAGTAGGAAACAAATACTGAAAGTAAAACAAAAAGATGAAAAATAAATGGCAGAGAAATCTTTTGCAATTGAGATTATAAAGGTCGAGAGATTGTGTGTGAGTAGGAAACAAATACTAAAAGTAGAACAAAAAAGAATACAGGCATGCAAGTAAGCCTGAGTCCGCGCGAGTTGGGCGCGTGATCTGC
>JAYMTN010001659.1:0-12431 GCA_036897425.1 Erodium trifolium
AGGGGGTTATCCCGTCCCTTGTAAATTGGGAGGAGCATCCCCATCTGTTCTAAGCGGGACCCTTACAACCTTCCACGATGCATCTCAGCGGGTTTTGCAGTTACCCCAAACAACCTCGACTTGGTGGTGGTCCTTGTTTTTGCTTGTTGCTTTTTTGTTACTCTGTTTTTTTTCCTGTCCCGTGTCTACGATGATAAAATAGTTATTTTCTACGAGTATAAGAGTGTCGATACACCTACTGGAGTCTCGAACTATTTTCTGGAACCCAGGGTCCTCGGCCTTACACTTTATTTGGCACTATAAATAAAAAATTCCCCTCCTTGTTTAAAGAAAAGACATTTAAAAAAAATCAAAACTGGAACTTATAAATTATATTGAAACAGGTTTTAAATTATAAATTTCGTTTATCGCATAAGAGCAAAACCGGAACAAAAAAATTGTTCAGATTTCAATCCTGGACAAAAGAAAATACGTACAGAATGTTGGCATCACCAACACAAATACGGGTAGCGTTAGGCCAGCAAGCCAACTATTTTATGTGGTTACTTATTTTCTGCTGAATATATCTACATTATTATTCGAATATTAATTTAACCAATTTTTTAAACAAAAACTCTTCTTCTTCTCCGAGCGTGAGACCAGACCACCCAAAATTCCACCACCCTTCACTGTTCCATTTCCGATTCCCGTGCCCTCCGACCAGCCATGCAATTCACATCATGCATCAGTTGCTCGAATCCCCTCCTGAATTCTACTCTCAGATCACCTTCTTCGTCCTCCTCCTTCAGCAATCCCCCCAAGCTCAGGAGCCGCGCCTCTCTCCACAGAAGGTCTGTACAGATTAACCGAATCGGAAAGAACCGGATTGTGAGTTTGGCGGCAATACCCGCCGGTGAGAGAGTGAGCAGGGCTTTGCAAAGTGGCACTTCCAGTTCCGCCATGGAGCTGCTTGACATCGAGCGCGGTGTTTGCGTCCCATTTCGCAAGTACTCTCCCGAGACAGTATGAATTTACCAGTTTCTTTTCTTTTTAGTATTTGTTCTAATGAGAATTTTTTATATTGAACTGAATGTGTAATCGGAGTAGTTTGTCATGAGTTTGGTGGTGGTGTTAATTAGCCGTGGATATAAGAACTGCGCTACAAGTATAACAACGGTTGATTGAAGCTTGTTTCATTACTGTTGATAATGAGCTGAAAATTTAGTGTTATTGGCTTGTTATTACTAAGATGGTGCTTTTTGGGAGTACCAAATAGGCATGAATAGGGATTTGGGATACATCTATAGTAACATTTGATTGGAATTTGCTCAATCTTTATTAGGTGAGGAGTAAGGTGTTGGAATCAAATGGGGCTATTTTGTCTCTACTTTCACGCGGTGTGGAGATTGTGTGGAAATTGGGGTTCTATTGGTCTAACTCGGCATATGATTTTCTTGTTGGGAGGGATGAAGAGGTGGTTCCATATCGTGCTAGGCAGCTTAGAAATCTTCTTTGTGATCTGGGGCCTTCCTTTATCAAAGCCGGACAGGTTTGCCATGCTTTTTTCTGTATACTCTTCTGATAGTTTTTATTTTCATTTGTTCTCTACCCAAATGTTTAGGAAGTTCGAGTTATTTGTTTTTAAATTTTCTACTAGCATCTTAAATTCTTGTTCAAAAAGTTATTGTTCACGCAACTGAAAAATAAAATAAACTACTTCTTTGAACTTCTGAAACCCCAATGGTATGAGTTTCAGACACTTAAATCTAGGGAGTTAAAAAAGAATGTGTTATTTTATTATTAATAAAGGATTTCAAAAGATCTTAGAACTACAGTATATCCTACTTAAACCCATTTCTCTAAGAAAATCAAATACGTGTATTTATGTAATACATGAAATGGATATATGTATTAAAAGAGGGGACTGAGTACTGAGCTTATATATCAGAAGATAGAAAAGATTGGAATTTGCTGTTTGGACTTGAGTTTCACATCTCATGCAATTAGGCACGGCAAGGCAGGCCTTATCCATTATATTTTCTCTGTTTTGCAATTGCTTTTAGTCTTATATTTCCTTGTTGATTGAATGTTCCTCGTGTTGTGATAGGTCCTTGCAAATAGACCTGATATCATCAGAGAAGATTATATGAATGAAATTTGCATTCTTCAAGATGATGTTCCTTCATTCCCTAATGAGGTAAAAGTTCATGACTTACCTTTTGTAATGTGGTTAGATTCATGTGCTGATTAGAGATGATTTACCGTCACTTATGAATGGATGGCTTGATAGATTGCTTTCAAGATTATAGAAGAGGAATTGGGTCAACCCCTGGAAACCATATTCAGCAAAATATCATCACAGACAATTGCTGCTGCGAGCTTGGGTCAAGTTTATCGAGCTACTCTGCGTGACACTGGAGAAGATGTTGCTATTAAGGTCGTAAAAAGTTATGGGAAGGGAATTTCCATTTCATTAATATGTTGGAAATTACTGTTTTGTTGGAGGTTCTAATATTTTCCCTTTTCAATCAAAAAGGAATATGAAAGAAATAGAGAGGATTCTATTATTCCTTGATTATGCTGAATCTTCATTTGCTTGCCATGCTTGAATTGTTCCCTCTTTCACTGCTATTACGCTTCACAATTTTTCATGGATGTGAAAATAGAAATTTGCTAAGATTATTACTGTCCTTATGTATAACTATATTTAGTTTTGGGGTCTTATTTATCGCTGAACTTTTGAGGGCCTTAGTCCCACGCAATAGAGAAAGAAACATAATTTCAATTTCATATTCTTACAGGTACTAAGGCCTCAGATAGAGCCTATAATTTATCGGGATCTTTTTCTGTTCCGGACTCTTGCTTCATTCTTGAATGGCATCAGCCTGCAGAAACTGGGGTGTAATGCCGAGCTGATAGTCGATGAATTTGGTGAGAAGCTTTTGGAAGAGCTTGATTACACACTGGTACTTTTGGAACTAGTCTCTGTTTCATATATAGTATTGTTGTATCTTGTAGGCTTTAATTGTAAGTAGTGTGGGAATTTTGGTCACATAATGTTGTAACTTCAATGTTGAAACACATTTGAGAGGCAAACTTCATGTCTTGTTAGTTTATGTTAGCTTGTCTAATCACGTCAGTTTATATTTGTGGAGGAATTTGTGTATTTTACTAAATTGAGCACCTTTTTTTTACTCTCAGGAAGCCCGCAATATTGAAGATTTTCTGGAGAACTTTAAAGATGATCCTACAGTCAAGATTCCTCGGGTTTATAAACAACTTTGTGGATCACGTGTTTTAGTAATGGAATGGATAGATGGAATTCGATGCACTAACCCACAGGTAAGATATTAAAATAGATGGTGTTAGTTCAGCATACTATTGTCGTGTGAAGGAAACTGCGTAGGATAGTATATTAGTAATATTGTCTGTTGATATATTGGCATTCTCTCCTTGTATTGCAGGCTATAAAGGAGGCTGGCATTGATTTAAATGGGTTTTTGACAGTTGGAGTAAGTGCTGCATTGCGGCAATTGCTAGAATTTGGATTGTTCCATGGCGATCCTCACCCTGGAAACATTTTCGCCATGCGTGATGGGCGCATTGCATATGTGGACTTTGGGAATGTTGCTGTGCTAAGTCAGGTATATAAAGTGCCAAGACAGCTAATATTAGATAAGGTTTAATACTCTTGTTTGCAGACATATATAGATCTTGTTTTCTATTTTGTAAAGGATCTTCAGCTAATGTTTGTAATCTATTTTTTGCTATTTCGAAACTGTCATCAATGATAAAGTAGTATATAGTGAGTGTTCTTGTATTCACAAACAGTAGCATATCATATCACCAAAGCAATATAATCCAAGGATATTAGGTTAAAAAATTAGAAGAATTAAGAAATGGTTAGTCTTGCTGAGTTGCTGTTACTTGTCAGCTGTATGGGGGTATAGTCTTTCTTGGCATGCACATTAATATGTTCTCAATCTTTCAGCAAAATAAGCAGATATTGATTGATGCCGTTGTCCAGGCTGTAAATGAAGACTATGATGAGATGGCAAATTATTTTACCAGGCTTGGCTTCTTGGCCCGTGGAACTGATGTTGCTCCCATTGTTCCTGCTCTAGAAGCAATTTGGCAAAACTCTTCTGGCAAAGGACTCGCTGATTTTAATTTCCGTAGTGTTACTGGTAAATTGATGTGTTAACCATATACTTCTGCTTCTTTTCACTTGTTATAGCTTTCTTGCTTGTCTGGCAAATGAAAATTCCAGATGGTAAGATTTCTACTATATGTGTCTCAGGTAAATTTAACCAGCTGGTTTACCAATATCCCATTCGTATTCCTGAGAGGTTCTCTCTTGTCATCCGTTCGTTATTGACTCAAGAAGGCATCTGTTTTACACTGAAGCCAGACTTCAAATTTCTTGAGGTGAAGGGATACCTTTTTTTTCTTTCATATACCATGCTTTCTTTCCTTTTCTTAAATCTGCAAAATCAGTCGCATACTAATGCTTTATTTGAATCATGGCAAAGCTGAAGTAAGAGAACCTTAGCAAGAAAAAGCTACTCGGCAATTAGTTATTCTGAACAACTTTTGCCATTTGTTTTTACATTTCCCTCGGTCTTAAAGATCTATATTGAGGCTAGAAGTGGAAAAGGACCTGAGTTCATTGATGACTACATGCTCTGGGCTTAGTTTATATTACCGCTGCCTTGTGATTTATGTTATCATACAGTTTCCATATAATGAACTGGAATCCAACTTAATTAACAGCCTGAGCACATCAGGCAATCAAAGCCAAAATCTATTGATGACACAACTATCGTGTCTTCTTGTTGTATAGATACATCACAACAATAGAAAGAAGAAACTTAAATGATAAAAGTAATCACATCATGCATATATCACAATTGATGCTATCAAAGCTTGCATGCGTTCATGTTTACATTTTTTCTTTTATGATGCCTATTGTGGATTCTATTAAGGGGTTGACACTTACAAATGGCTGCTCATAAAATTAACTTTTTTACTTGTGATGATTATCTTTATATGTCATGCATTAATTTTCTTCGATGCATTGGTTTTTGTATGTGAACCAGGTTGCCTATCCATACGTGGCAAAGCGCCTCCTAACAGATCCAAATCCTGCTCTCCGTGACCGACTAGTGCAGGTTAGTTCAGAGTAATTGTCATATATACTGCAGCTTACCTAATATGTTTGTTGCCATAGTATTTTATTCTCATGTAGCTTTAGCTTGTTTTGGTTCTAATGTGTATTACATTCTTGAGATAAAGTTTCTTTCTTGATTATAATGTACCTTTCACTTGTTGTAAATTGTTACCATGCCAATCATATTGCTGTGCTATGATTTCTTAACTTTTTTTATAAAACTGTCACGGAGTTACGGGAAATATTTATTAAGAATGGTGTAGCTATAGCAATTGTTGGAAAATATTGGTTTTACCAAGTAATGAGTGTGCACAATCTTTGCTTCTATGCTAGTGTTATTCCATAGTTCTCTCATCATTTTAAGATGGAGCTATTTTGGCTCAACACATGACCTTTGAGTCTGATGATACATTCATATTATAAATTATTGGCAAAAGCACCCTACAGACCATGTAGCGTGCCAAATGGTTTACTGTAGTTTGTACTTTGTCTCAATTTTTTTTGCTCATTCTGTTTTCATCTCTCTAAAATGTTAATACCCATTGGTGTTTCTTACATTTCTTTGGATATTTCTTTCCCGTGTAATAAATATTGGTAACATTGTGTTCATGTCCAAGATGACGATATATTGTCTGCTTTTTTGTTAGGTTCTTTTTAAAGATGGTCTTTTCCAGTGGAAAAGGCTTGAAAACCTAATCACTCTAGCAAAGGAAAATGTGGCAAAGATGAGTAGCAATCCAGCACTGCAAGTGCAGACCGAGTATGTATCTCGTCATGCACAAAATTTGTCTACTTGCTTCCTTAGTTCTAAGGATTTTTTTTTATCAACAATTATTTAAATGTATCAAGACGTTGGTTCAAGACCATCCCTTATGTCGAAGGGGGATCTATTTTTGCCACTTGACCCAACAAAGAGTTGGTAGAAATCAAAGTAGCCCAACATAAGTTGCGGGAAGCCCAAAGAGACCCAACCGAAGTTAAAGAGAAAAGGCTTCAAGAATACCACTGTTGGGACATGAGCCCTAGTCTCATGAACCCAAGTTCAAGTGCTTGATCAGTTAGACAGGCAAGCATTGGTTAGTTCTAAGAATCTAAAAGGCATTTATATTTACAGGACAAGCTTGAAGGACTGGCAAGTCTCAAGTAAACTGGACCTCACTGACACCATTAAAGATGGAGCTCGTCTATTTGTTGTTGATGAGGGAATTCGACGACAGCTTCTTCTTGCTTTTACCGAAGATTCAAAGCTTCATGTTCAAGAGGTAATAGAAATAGATCTGAAGAGTACTTGTATTAAGTATACGGTCAAAATACCTCCATAGGGCAAAGTTCTAAAAGGTCAATCTGTCTTGCATAGCTCGTTGATGTATACAGGCTCGTGGAAGATCAAATAGACGTACCAGCAGTAGCTATGGAAGTTGCACGAGGTAAAGCATCTTCAAATCATTTACCTGTAGTTATTAAGTAAGATAGGCACAAACAAAATCACTCTAAATGATGATTTGTGTTTGCTTCTCTTATGCTTGCACTTGCAGACTTTCCAACCATTGTTCGGGAGCTCATGCTTAGTTGGAGCGACTCAATCTTGTCTGATAAATGATTGGAGTTGTAAGGTTAGCTGCATAACAGTATCAATTTCATGTCATCCAGATGAGCTTTGTATCGTATAGCAACAAGGAGCTTACAGCATTCTTTATTTTTGATGGAAGCGTTTTCTTGTAAATTTGCAGATGTAACATTAGCAAGTTTAATATTGTTACCTTATGTATAGAAAAGGGACAATTATTTTGTAATATAAATATATGAAAATGAAATAGCTAATTACCACTGAGGTCTCAGAATTAGTGACATCATACTTACTATAGCAATTTTTTTTACATTTCTAGTCTTGGGCCTAATGCACTCTTAGTCTTATCTCATTACTCGGAGCTGTAGAATCTGCATTGTTTTCGTCTATGTGCTTTCCCACACGCAAGACTTTGGGAGCATGGTTGACTATGGGAGATATTGCAATACCATAATGGCTGAGAGTTTTTTTTCTAACATGAAGATTCCTTAATGAATTAATAAACCTTTCATACCGAATACAAATTAAATCATACAAGCGTTGCATCCACCGGTCGTTCTCGGGAATCTGGAAAACGATCAGTGATATGAATAGCTCTCGAGACGGGCGACGAAACGCCTAGATAACAAACTACCAAGTCGATCCTCCTTATCGGCTCTCCGAAGGAATCTGCCGATAAAAAGTCCCGACCGGACACGCCAACAGAGACAGCAACTACACCTGCCAGATATCCGAGATCCCGACAGGGAGAACAAGACAAAAACCAAATAAAAACAAACATAAACAACAGCTACTAATGACCGACCTCCGATGTGTGGATTTGGGATCAAGGTGAGGTGGACGGCGTCAAAGGGTATAAATCCGAACCGCTAGGGACTGTGATTTCAACCTCTTCATCCTCTATCTTCCATTAAAAAGTAATTTTAAATTCCATAATCTCGGATATGAATAATTATTCGTAAGGATTGGTCCCGTGTGATTATGAAATTATTTGATTATTGTAAAAAGAGAGAGAAGTGTGTAACCGAAGCTCCGGTCAAAGAGAGGGTATTTACGTAATTTAGGTTTGAAAATTGGCTGTTACCATTGTCTTTTCTTTTGGAAATGAACAAGGAAATACAGAAGTAGCACCGGAGACCCTACCGACTCCTCAAACTCACCTCTTCAATTCAATCGGAGAGAAACAGAAAGCGCAGTTTTTCTTCTAGAAAATTCCGAGTCCATCTCCATCTGGTTTTTTTTTTTTTTTTTGCAGTTTCATCACCAATTCTCATTCAGTAAGGTAAGTATCGTTCTGTTTCTGTTCCAGTTCTGTGGATTTTCTCTCTTTTGGGGTTTAATTTTACCTGAAACATGAAAAAAAGCTTCGATTCCTAATATCTTTTGATGTCTTAGTTCATTCCACTGCATGCCCGTGATTGGAGAAAGACCATTTTGCAGTTTGACTTTAATTTTTGATGATTTTTTTTTTTCAAATCAAAATTAGAATTCCTCATTTTTCATTTTCATTTGCAATGAATACCCCATGATTTGTTTTTCAATTTTATCCGTTCTTCTTGCTGGGATTTCGTTTTCTTCTGGACGACTAGTAATCAAGTTATTTTGGGCTGTTTTTCTTTTTATAATTTAGCTAACACCTGTCTTTTGATCATTGAAAAATTGTAATTTGTATGTATTTAATTTTCAAGTGCTGTATGCAAATTGATTCAAATGTTATTCTAAGCATTCATTTCCTCTGTGTTATGTACTGTTTTTATAAGCCTGATTGACTTTGCATTAGGGGTTTTCAAGTCACACCTTATGAAGAAATAATAAAAGAGGTTTCAGACCAATTGGAGTGAATTTTACTTATTTACTAAAACTGACAATTTTTCTCTGGCTTACTTTATCTATATGTTTTTTTTTTGTTGTTGTAAAAATATAGACGAACAATATAATACCCTCTATCGGGATGACGGTGGCAACTAAAAACGTAGTTAGATAATTAAATTTTAGGCAGCTTACCCATATTTAATACTGGATTGTTAAATGTTCTGCTGGACTAAACTATCTTGTTTCTATTCTCATTCACCTGGAATGTAGTCGGTTGGTTGCCTTTTCTTGATTGTTCATTTCCTATTCAGTTTCGGAAAATTGTGCCAATTTGCACGTTTCTTGTTTTCATGGGATCTAATGTTGCAAGCAAATCAAAAGTTACGACTCTTAACTTAAGATTATATCCGGAACGACAGAACTGTTTATGGTTGTATAAATAAATATGTCATATTGACTCTCAGTAGTTCATAGTTTGGTCCGATCAACACAACTTTAGTTCCTGTAAATGAACATATTAGTAAGATTTGAAACTTTCACAGGCCATCGTTAGGACATTTTTTTATGCAATATAACTCTAGTTTTATACCCGTCTACATGTTAGCCAAAGATTGAAAGCGTAAAAGTATTCAGGATGTTATGCTGCTCCATTGTTGGAACTTCTTAGATGCAATCTTGCTCTATTCTGTATGAAAAATAGTCAAAGACTAGGAGCATAAAATGAAGTAATAAGTTATAACTTAGTAGGCTGCTCCCTGCCATCATGTATGTTCTTTATTTCTTTTGGATGGTGATTCTTAATAAATGACCATTTACTATAACATGCCACACTGTATGAGTCTTGCAATGGGAGATTCTGAAGTAGTGATTACTTTGTGCTTGTTACGTTCTTCAGCTTTTCACTAAGTTAATCTGATGCATTTTTTTTTGTTCTGAAAAGGTTTGTGTGCATGTCACATACATCTAGTTATTTATAGTATCTTTATGGCCTTGGAACATTCTTTTGGAAGAGGGGCTCCAACCAACACCTCAGGTGCTGAGGATATTCAATTGAAAACCAATTGGGACGATGTGGTTTGCCCCATATGTTTGGATTACCCTCACAATTGTGTACTCCTTCAATGCTCATCCCGTGAGAAAGGGTGCCAAGCTTTTGTTTGTGACACAGATCACTTGCATTCAAATTGTTTAGACCGTTTCAAAAGTGCACATAGCATCTCCTCTCCTTCAACATGCGACAATGGTTCAACAATAAACACCCAACCAATTGTGTCAGAAGGAGATTGCAGACCCACTTGTCCTTTGTGTAGAGGGGAGGTCACTGGGTGGTCTGCTCTTGATGAGGCCCGTGGACATCTTGATGCGAAGAAACGTTGCTGCGAAGAGATACGTTGCACATTCACGGGAACATACTTGGAATTACAGCAGCATGCTGAATCGGATCATCCTCATGCTCGTCCTTCAAAAATTGATCCTGCTCGCCAGCTCGACTGGGATAATTTTCAGCAGTCCTCTGAGATTGTAGATGTTTTGAGCACGATTCATTCAGAAGTTCCACGTGGAGTGGTTTTGGGTGACTATGTTATCGAATATGGGGATGATGATACTGGAGATGAGTTTGAGGACTTCCCTGGAGACGAAGGGAATTGGTGGACTTCGTGTATGTTGTATCAGGTGTTTGATAATTTCAGACATTCTAGGAACAGAAGAAGGTCAAGAGTTGGTGATACAAGGGGAGGGAATCGTCGTTCAAGTTATGATACGTCGAATTCTGATGAAGGTTCTGTGGCATCTGTAGAATTTCCTGAGTATAGAGTAGAAGAACCTGATGTTGAGTTTGTCAGAACACGTGGGCCCTCACGAATTAGCTCGGGACATCGCAGGTCAGTAAAGCTTCCTCTTTTAAGTGTTCTACACGTGTTTTACTTACTATTTCTTGTGGTTTAAGGTTTACCTAAGAAATATGATATTCTTATATTCATGTGTATGGTTTCTTAGTGTCAATTTCTTTGTGATAATAACTTGCGGAATTGGAATAAACTCCCCCCATCTTTTCCCTTTTTCTTCAACGTGTTGTTCCTGTGTTAGGTGCCTGGTGAAGCGCCACTTGGGTAGTAAATTATTTAGAAGCTTGCCTTTAATAAAGAGGACATCAAGAGTTATCGAACAGTAGACCAAAGCCGAAAGGTTTTTATAACTCGATCTGTTTATACTTGGTATTCATAAGGGATAACCCAATGACTGACCATGTACTATACACCTTTTGCAGACACTAACCTCAAGCCATTTGTTGTAGAAACTAGAAACAAATCTAAAACTTTGTATTCTGTTGCAGCTGTTATAACACCATCAATTTTGGCATGAAATGACCTTGAAGATTTTGAATATACTAACCCCTTACTATTCGCGGTTTTGCAACAACAAATTGTAGAGGACCTTTGTGGTAAAAAAAACAATTAAAGGTTCGTTTTTGCGAAATTGGTGGGGGCAGTTTGGTCATTTCGTGTCAAAATTGACGGCATTATAACAGTTGCAACACAATACAAGTGTCTGTGAAGGGCGTATATTACATGGTTAGTTATTGGGGTTATCTCTATTCATAAATACCCTGCACCAGCAACTATGAGAATCATGTATTGTTGTAGGCTTGTGTTTGACTGGTGATGATAGCAAGTTGCTTGTTTTGTCTCTTCAACTCATAGTTTGATTGTGTCATTTGTTATAATTACAGTTACAGGAGACGCCGTTCTCGCTTCCATGACAATTAGGTATGCGTTCTCCGACTGTAGACACTATTTTGTGGGAAGCTGAAGTTCTATGGGAGTTGCAGAAGCTGTTGTGAAGAGACATGTAGAATCCAAGTCTGGATTAAACTGAACGAAGTTAATCCTGTATTTGATTTGGTGACTGGGTTTGTCGCTACATCGATGCTTTCTTTCTGTACCTTCAAATGACTGGCAATCTGAGTTTGAGGTCCAATGTATAATAGTTTCTTTTCTTTACTTACCTTGTTATTTGATAATTCTTCAAACTCCTTTTATTCCGATAACTATATTTTGTCCTAGTGTAATACCTAATGCACAGAATTTCCCTATTTCCTCTCTGGAAATTTCTTAAATATATTTTATTTGAAAATGTATATTCAAATATAATTTTGAAACTCTATCTTGATAGGAGATTCCTTTTTAATCAGATTGGGAACCTCAAGTCTTCATAAGGTTCAAATCAAACTAAAAATTCAATCAAATGCATATTTTGAAAAATCAGACATAATGCACTGGGAAGTAATAAACAGAGGGCAAAACGGTCATTATACTAAAACTAAATAGAACAACAATTTTGGAGGCTCTGTTCTGTGAATGCAAAAGCTTCAACAAAGGTGCACTGTACCAGTAGCTTTTTGTGTTGTTTGAATTGGTCAGTTCTTCTCAGTGAACCACATTGACCGTTGTTACAATTTGATTTTGACTTTACTTTAGTTGTTGACCTTGGAAACAGCAGCCACATAATATACATGTACATATAGATATATAATATCCTCTGGCCAGTTTCATCCAAGTCTTGTGAGACATAGCAATGGTGGCACCAGCGGTTTTCGGTAAGTACTATGATGTCAAGTTAGGAGAAGATCACG
The DNA here is from genome assembly GCA_036897425.1 of Erodium trifolium. Classification (NCBI taxonomy): domain Eukaryota; kingdom Viridiplantae; phylum Streptophyta; class Magnoliopsida; order Geraniales; family Geraniaceae; genus Erodium; species Erodium trifolium. The sequence goes on from JAYMTN010001659.1 coordinate 12,163, forward strand.
GGTCTTTTTATTTCACAATGTTAATGTATAAAAAGAAATACATGGATTTAGTCACCACTCAATAAGAATTCTCTTAGTTGGGTTTCTTGATGGATCGAACTTTAGCATGATGCGATCCAAAAATTGTGGATCATGTCACAGAATCATAAGAATCTCGACACTTTTTCGAATTCTGGAACTTTAACAACCTAAATACTAAAATAAGTTCCCTGACTCGTAATTTCAGCTCTTGCCGGGAGCTTGACGGTGGTTTTATCAGTAACCATCGT
>JAYMTN010001660.1:0-12430 GCA_036897425.1 Erodium trifolium
GCTAGCACCTAGCGCCGTTTACAACCTTGCTCCTAGCAGGTTGACGGTCCATTTTCCAAATCCTTCTTCGACATCCCATGGTTTGGGACCGTCCAACCCATCAAGTGAGGATGAACTTTTATTCGTTCTTGTTGAAAAACTCAATTGACCCGATTTTCGGGAATAATAAGAAGAAAGAAGGCTACTGAGACGATATCAGGAAAGAGGTGGAACTCATGTGGGGCCAAATTGGGATGTGAATTCCTAGTTTGTTTCCCATCATTTTCTCTTTTTTTCGTTTCAGTTGTCAATTTTCGTTGTTTGTTTCCGCATTTCAATGAAACTGTCTAGTTCATTTATCGATCATATTATGTTCTCTTACTTGTGTACATCGATTTACGTGAAGTTATCCCCTTAAAAGTAAAATTGACTAAAGTATCCCTATTTCAGCCGACTTCAACGATTTCACGAGTTCCCCACCTATAAATACCCTCATACTTCCATCAAATTCACACAAAATAAGTAACTGATTTCTCCCTTTCTCATTCTCCCATTTTCTCCACCAAATCGGTGTTGAATGGATGCTTCTTGCCGAGCCATCACATGGTCCCCCCGAAGAAGAAATGATATTGTGCCTATTGGCTGACGGTATACAAGCGCTTTGTTTTCGACGGACCCATGTTTTCCCCAACACGAACCCATAAGTAGATGAAGGACAATTGAGGAAATACCTCCCTAAAGGTAAAGATTCAATATAATCTACCGCCTCCACCTCAATCCTCGCCCACCGGGCCAGACTGATGCCCAAGTCTGAGCTACAACCACGGTGGTATACAAGGCGATCATTGGTCAACCCTTCAAAAAGTTTGACTGTGGAACCTAGTTAAAGACCATCCCAAATGAATCCAATATTCAATTATCTATGTTAGTTTGTGTTTAAGGTTGCCATAACCCACTCGCCTTAGGAAAAACCATGCCTTTTACCACGTTCTCTCGTCGGAATATTCGTGGAAAGTAATTGCCGCAAGGTGCCTTGCGGTAGTATCCCGTGATCATACCCAGTAGCGACAGCTCTCTATTTTGACCCCAACAGATAGTCGTTAACCCAATGGCGCGACGACATATGGCCGCACAATTGAAAAATTCTATAACCCTATTTGTTTTTTTTTATAAATCCAAGCCTCCTATCTCTATTTGAAACACATCTTCTCCACCGCATCTCTTCTACCATGTCTTCTCTGAATCGAACTTAATTTTTTTCCCGATGGATCCACTTCTAATGAAGGCTGAAATGGCTTCCTAACAATTGAATTTTTTTGGGGGAGGGCATGGCACGAAGAATGAGCTAGCAGATTGTAGATCAAATTACGGCAAAGATCATTCAAATGGTATACGATGGGGAGGCCGAGGGGTCACAATCGTCGGCGAGACTAGGGAAGAAATGGAAAGATCGAAAGCAAGAGGAAGAAGAAGAACGATTGATAGTTGACTACTTTGCTCCAAATCTAGTGTACAACGAACGTCAATTCAGCTGTTGTTTTCGGATGGCGAATGCACTTTCATACGCATCAAGGATGCATTGAGTGAGCGGTTCGCATACTTTCAACAACCCGATGTTCGAGGGAGCACTTCATCAGCTATATTATGGATCCGCTGGTGATTCCATTGACGAGTACTTGCGAATGGCCGAGAGCATTACTTGGAGTGCATCATCAAGATTTTAGACCGAACATATTTACAACGCCCAATCGAGAACGACTTTCGTATCCCGTTGATCGTTTAAGGATGTGTGCATCGACCGCAACAATCCACCAAGGCCCTTCCGGCGATAAACATCACAAGTATCATGGAGAATAGAACAAAACTCCATGATGGAGATGTTCATAACCATCTTAAGGACTACCTCATCGAGAACATTTGGGATAAATTTGGAGATTAGGAGCACAATTAAAATAATGTAACAGAATGTTTTGTATTTTGTATCGTTAAAATATTAAAATATGAATTCCTAAATATTTTTTTGAAATTACAAATGCAATTTAAACCTAGTCGGTGGTTTACATGCCAGAGATAGGCTTGTTTAATTTGTTAACCTTTCAAATACCAATCAATATGTCAATATGTTATTTTTAAAAAAATGTCAATATGTTGGTCCATCGCTATCTCTGCCATCCTTAAAGGGCTCGGCCCAAATTGAAGGCCCGCAGAAAGAGCATGGGTTTCACTCTATCTGCTTCAGATCAAACTTATAGGAATAATAGATTTACTGCTTCGTCCCCTTGAGAGAGAGAGAGAGAGAGAGAGAAAATGAGCGGAGCCGGGAAGAAGGTAGCGGATGTGGCGTTCAAGGCGACAAGGGCCATCGACTGGGATGGCATGGCCAAGCTCTTGGTCTGCGAGGAAGCTCGCAAGGAGTTCAACAGTCTCCGCCGAGCCTTCGACGATGTTAACACCCAGCTCCAGACCAAGTTCAGCCAGGTATAGATGTTCCAGATCTATTTCTGTATCTGATATTGGAATCGATTCAATATTCTTTTTCTGGGTTCTTCTGGTGTAATTGCGATTGGGGATTTAGGGATTATTTCTTATGGATTGATTACCCCAAAAAGGGCCTGTTTTGATTAGATTTCTATGTGAAAATGTTTACTTTTTGCACTCTGAATTTTATTGTTCTCTGATGCTTTTACTAGAATATGGATGATGGAGAAAATGGTCCTAAAAGAGTGTTCATTCATTTTTTTTTTCCAATTTGCTTCAGAATCGTACAGAAATCAAAATAACCAGTTTAATCAACAAGATCTGTCTATAACAGATTCAGATAAGTGATATTCCTTGTGAAAATGAGGCCAATTGGCCAACTGTATATGAAATGTTAGCAACTTGAATTTTGCTAGTAGTTGATCTTGGAATCATTTCATTATAAGTTATTTATTGCAGCGTAATGCAGCATTTTAGCTATATTGAGATTGGCTAGATTGGTAGCTAGCTTCTTCCTCTGACCTTGTCATATACTCTTATGTGCAGGAACCCGAAACCATTGATTGGGAGTACTATAGGAAAGGCATTGGCTCTCGCTTGGTGGATATGTACAAAGAGGCTTATGACAGTATGCTTTCTGGCTTTGTAGATATGTTGTCATGTGCATGTATACTCTAATTAAACATATATAAGACATTGCTCTAGATACCTTTATTCTTGAGTGAGCCTTGAGTATAAGTCAAGTCAATCATCACATATTTTTGGATTTACATATGTCAATCTAACCCCAAATCACATATTTCCAACCTTAAATCTGCCAACTTCAGGAGGTACAATCAAAACCTTCCTCTGTAACCCTGGGAGTTCGTTAAAAGGGATTTAATATTCCGCAAGCATCAGGTTCACTTAAGTTAGCCATGTCCTCAGATACTCCCTGCTCTTATTGTGACAATGCAGATTTTTTCTGTGTAATTATCTTATAGTTATTGACGTTTAAACTTTTTGGATACAAGGCTGCTTGATAACTGCAATGAGTGTGTATTATCATGTTTTTTTTTGGGTTATATACTTATATGTGAAAAACCCAGTTTGGTTCAAAGCGGGATCACTTTAAAAGTCTTCTAGAATGAATATATGATAAAGCTGTCTGTTCCCGATTTAGTCATGATTGTATGGGCAACTGTTCTTTATTTCCATGAAAACATTGAGAGGGTGGTTCTCCCTGATGTTTATCTTTATGTGCTAGTATCAACAAGCTAACCCATGACTTGAAAATACAGACCTGTTGGCAGCAGTATAACTAAGATCATCTATTGTACTACTAAGCTGAAGTAGTGGGTTATGGTTGTTGCATACAATTTCAGCGTTGGAACTCTCAAAAAGAATATGTATAGGAGCATTTTTAAACTTGAACCGATTGGCAACAAAATATCAATTTTCCATTTGCTCATGTTTAAGAAACATTACATTTTTTAAGTTACGGAGTGGGGTTTTGCTCTTGCTAGTTAGTTATTCACTCCCTGCACCTGTTAACTGTTTCTGTTGCAGGCATAGAGATCCCCAAGTTTGAAGACAAAGTGACTCCTGAATATATGCCTAAATTTGATCAATTGGTAAAACCGAACAAGACAATTCAAATGTCACTCATTTTTCTCACTTTCCCTTGTTACTTGTTTCTAGCATCTAATGCCGGACATTTATATGGCCTATAGTTGGTGGAATTGAAAGAAGCAGAGGTACAGTCCTTGAAAGAGTCTGAATGCTTGGAGAAAGAAATTGTGGAAGTTCGGGAGCTAAAGGTAATTGAAATGAATTGTTCCATCTCATGCCATTCTCATTCATCATTCATATAGCGATTTTTTCATGCCCCGGGTATCTTTGGCAGGAGAAGCTCAGCACCATGACCGCAGAAGAATACTTTGCCAAGCATCCCGAGCTGAAGAAGCAATTTGATGACGAAATCCGTAATGACATATGGGGATATTGAGAACCATTTTCCTGTTCAACCAAAACAAACTGATTGCCCTGTTTGGGTAGCAATAATAAAATGATTTCCTTGAAATTGGGCTGTCCTGGCTGTGAAGTAATTTGTGCTTCGGACTAGACTGAGGATTGGATTTCCCATGTAGATGAATGTCTTCAGTTTTTACTCATTTCTGGCATTTTCTATATCGCCAACGTCCTTGCTTTTCTACCCATAATTGTCAAATGCGTCTTTCATTTTGAATTTCACATTACAGTTTTGAATTCAACTCCTGGGAAATGTTTTTTATGGAAACAAAATTCTCCTCTGGTAATTTCTTTGTAAGAGCATCCACAGCGAGGTGGCGATACTTCTTATCTCTTTGTAAGAGCATCCACAGCAAGGTGGCGATACCCATAGCTCTATGGGGGAGAACCGGAGTGACAGGGCGACGGGTGAGAAACCGAGCAACCAAGGGATGTGACCAATGGGTAGGTGCTTTCCACTCGGGGGCATCTCTCGCCAAACGTCTGTTCCAAACAACTACCTCCTATAATGGTAAATAACTAGTGGGATAAAGAGTAGTTTGCATTTTTAATATTTCCAAAACCAGCTCACATTAAAATATTATTTTTATTTATGCCAAATATGAAATACATTATATTACTCGATTTGTTGTCGACATCTCTAAATTTAGCCCAAATGTGATCGACGAGGTTACCGTGGAGACGGTGATGAACATCTCGATCTCGGATCCTTGTTCTATGACCCATAATACTATCCAAATTCACCGATGGTGTTGGTCCTGTGCGGATCGCTGCAGTCGGGACACCAATATCTGCAAACAGGTCAGTGGGATACGATCTTCGTTGATCATCAACAATCATGTTGAAAATTCAAAGGACACAATTATCATTTTGTATTCATGAGAAGCATTTTTCTTGGATATATGTAAATCACCTGTCGTGATTTAGACATAATGTACCCACGATTCACGACCGTAGACATACCCTGAATTGTATGTACAATATTCAAATAGACACCGACGAGGATGCACGAACTAGCAACTAACATTAAAAGAAGTAAAAGAAATGGTAATCAACTGTAGAATTTTTTGTAAGAAAGCATGTTTACAACATCTATCAGTTCTGTGGCACATTTAGCTGAATTGAAAGTATTGAAGAAACTATCAGATCAATTATACTGTTTGGTACAAAACTGGTAGATATGTCGGCAGATGAAAAAAATACTCTCCGGCAGCACTCAAGACCCTATTTGTTGGGCAGCATTTTTATCCATGGCCTTCCTTGCAAGCTCGTAGCCGGCGAAGTTCATGGCCCCTAGTGGGGCTATCCAGAAAAACCTGGGCACGGCTCCTTTGAATAAGCCTAGAGGTCCCTCTTGCCGTAGTATGGAGAAAACAATCATCTGCATTGACACGGATCGGCCCAGTGGGGCCGTCATCATCCTAGTCTTCATCACATCAAAGGGAGTGGTCGCTACAGCAGCAAGCCCACCTGATAACGCCCCCACTGTTATTGTTTCCCAAGGCTCTAGCTCCCGACCCACTACATGTTGGGCAACCTTCACACACAAACAGTTGAACATTTCATTGATCAACAGTTTCACTACTTGTAATGTATGTGTGTGCACAAATCAATACCTTTTTGGATTCGGCATAAAGGTATGTGCCAGCGACATAAAATGGAACCTCGCGCAAAAGAGTAGCAAATGTTCCGCGGAAGAATCCCTTAAGACCATCTTGGTGCCACGTGCCAGAGATAGCCTCACCCACATTGTCAAAGATCCCAGCTTGTAACCGCTGCTTTAGCACCTCACACGGAATTCGTACTGTTGTTCCCAACACTGTGCTACAGAATGATGCTAGAGATTGCACCTACATTATTGAACACAATAATTCGAATACACCAAGACTATCAACATCTAACAAGCTCTAATTTGATTCTTTAACAGCTACTTCTGAATCATGTAGCTGCAAATGGGAAAGTCAATGACAACAATTACCTGCATCTCATGGAGTGTTGGAGCAACATTTAGTAACACAAGTTTACTTGCTTCAAATATCCCAGTTCTTAGACCGTGACTTCACAATGCCAAAGGAACAAAATCAGCCAAATATTTAATAAAACATCCTAAAGGAAGAGACAGCGAAAATAACCTTGTAAATTGTCCAAGAATTGCAGGGATCGAACCACGGTATAAACCCCGCACTCCTGTTTGAGGAAGCTGTGCAATTATTTCTGGGAAGGACAACGTTGACGCTTGTACTCGAGTCTGATTAAATTATAAACGAGAGATTTTGTGACGACTCATTCCAACTTAGCGATGCAGGACACACACAGTACATGACTACAAAATTAATTCATTTTGAAGCTTACAACTTTACCTTTATTGAATCCACAGGATGCAATAAAGAAGTAGAAAGGGCACATGCAAGGCCTCCAGCTAAAGCAGATTTTAAGACACTTCCTGCACGTATCTCCACAGGTGGCGCAACAGGAACAACAGTTGCAGCTTCAAACCAGATATTCCTGTATGCAATGCATATATAATTACAACCAGCTATGAGTAGGTAAATTTGTAACGCTGTTCGATCAGGCAAGCCAAACATGCTATTTTGCAGTTACAGTAATTCCTACACATTCATCCTGATCTCCTAAGACATTTTTGTTTTGCCAAACTTTGGAGATAAAGCTAAGTCTACCAAACCATCTACTACAGAAAAATGAATGATTACGAAAGAGAAGAAGAGAAACTGAATAATAATGCTTTTACATAACAATGGGGAGTCAAGCTGTCAGGTCAGATGTGAACTATGGTTAAATGATTTTGATTAAGTGAAGTTACCGAGGATCATCTTGAAGTCGCTCATAAGGTAGCAAAAGCATAAAATTCCGAAAATGTCCATAAGAAATAGATTCTTCCTTATCTGCACTCAGAAAACGCATCATGGCGAGAGCATTGTCTTCATTTGCCGGAAGTCCTGCATTCTTAAGTGATGCCAATATTTCACTCTTTTGCAGTGTCCCGGACTTGCTTAGACAGAGAGAAGTATAAGCACGAAGAATAGTTGGCTCCTTCTGCTCCATCAATGACAAAAATTGTTTCCAGCCAAAGGATTTGGAGAATAAGTGATTTCTAGCACGACCCATAAATTCTCTAGCATATCTCCGTGGCAGTTTTCTCTTTCTCATTTCAACTTCAAGATCTTCTATAGTTACTTGACCGTCACCATCTCTGTCCAGCTCCTCAAAAAACCTCCTTCCTGTAAGAAATGTTGATTAGCAGACTTCCCAGATAATGTAATCATACAATTACAAGAAAATAAGAATGATGAGATATCTAGTGGCAGATAGGTACAAATTGTGCTCATACAGAGAACCTTTAAGTCCCATAAATTCAGACCAAGGTATATTCTGTGACGTAAATGTTAAAACAAACTACCTTAATAAATATGCTGCATCTAGGAGTGTCAAGTTGTCAAATTAAGATTTACTGTAAACTTCAAAGCTGCTGCTTAAATACAAGGTTATCATTGGACGAAGTTAACTCCAACGATATTCCAAAAACAAAGACAAATAATGCTGTCCTCTTGTCCTAGTTCATGCAAATGAACCATCAATATGTATGCCTATTTCTGATAATCTGAGCATAGGAAGAAACTTCAATTAATTTCACTGCCTCCAGTTTTTTCAACTTGGCAACTCACATTTTCTACTGGGATTTTATCTCCCATGATGATGATGATACTATTCCCGCTTGTGTAATCTGAAGACATTAGATTTAAACAGCCCTTGATATCTAGGTTATTAGATATTTATGAGAAACATAAAGTTATTTACGTTCTAAGTAACATGTTACTGATGACAAAGTAACTTCATACCTTCAGCCTCTGTGTATCTAAAGAAATCCTGAACAAAAAAAAGTTTCTTCTTGTCTGGATAGTCTTTCGAAGCTCGTCCCAAGTGTGGTACAAGCTCAATCAGTTCAGTCAATGAAATAGTGGATAATGTTGATTTCAAGCGCTCTACATTTGATAAAAGCATTCCACTAGCAATCTTCTGTGGTGAAGCACTCCCAGTTTCTTCACCATTCTCACCAGCAACGTCTACATCACCATCACCCTCTTCATTGACAGAAGAGGTAACACCAACAATAGTAGGCGGTACACCTCCAACTCTTGCAAAGCTCAAATTACTCAAAAACCCATTTACCTCTGCTTTTCGACCTTCGAAAATGCTTGTTACTACACCCCAATGATCAAATTGGGAGGAAGGCTCAGACTGAGGGGAAGAATTGGAGTTAATGTGAATGCTCCCCTGAACAGCCTGATCAAACTTCTGAAGATTGTGATTCAATTGCTCAAAAATAAAACCTATAAAGCATTCAAGTGGGACTTGCTTCCCATCTTTACCTCCTGCACCCACATTTCGTGTTTCAACTAGGTGGCCATCCAATTCTCTTTGCTTCAATCCAGATGAAACCTTAGACTTAGAACATACACAAGCTTTATCTTCACTGCCTGTTCTCTGCACCCGCTTCTTCCCCTTAAATGGAGCCGAGAAAGCCTGCACAAAACCATCGACCAACAAAGACCAAGTGACAGCAAACTGCAAGCAATTAGTGCAAGAGTCATTGCTGTTATCCGAATCCCCCTCTTTTAACCCTCTTTTCCTCGAGACCTCCACCGAATTAGGCGAAAACATCTCCACAAAAGTCTTGATTGGGACCTTAATAGACAACCCCTTTTTCCTCTCATCAGTAGCCATACACTGCCCACCATTCTTCTTCTTTCCATTCTTATCACCACCACCAAAACCCTTCATCTGATTGAACAATTCAACACTCTTGTTTCCCATATCCTTGTGGCCAAGACCAACCCAACAAGCCTCGAGATCCATTGCCGCTTTCCGAATACCCAATTCAATCGGCGAAATTGCATCTTTCACAACATGAATCGAATTGAAAAATGACTCGATTGGGTCATTGGCAGACCCCATCCTTCCACACAGATAAAAAGACAACCTTTTCACCAACCCACTTCTCTAATTGGCAATCCAAACCAGTATTCAAAAACAAAAACTCAAAGGCCTATCTTGTTCACAAAGCAATACATAGCCAGAACACACCGCACAGTCCTCACACATAAACCACCCAGACAGAAACCAGAAACGCAAGACACAAGCAACCAGATTCTCCGAGAAAATTCCCAAAAATAGAAGGAAAATCACAGACAGAGATCGGAAGAGTAGAATGGTCGATTCTAGGAGCAAAAAACAAATCGAAATGTAGGCCGAAACCCTAGAAATGCGGAGTGAGAATCAGGTAGTGTTCATATTTCCCCATTTCGGATCGAAACACAAGTGACGAGGGCAAAAACGAAGAAAGAACGTAGCTTTACGGGTGTGTGTGTGTATATATATGTCGCAAATGATCGAACCAGATGAAGCAGTAAACATATTGATAAAATTGCGGATAGAGAGAAAATAAAGGGTTTGTGTCAAATGAAATAATAATTATTTTAATTGTGAAGAGTCATTCTAATTCACAGAAAAATAACATTGAAGTGTGGCCGCAGGAGAAAGAAGAAGGTAGACCAATACAAATACAAATACAAATACAAATAAATAAATAAATCAGCAGAAGGAAGCAAAGCAAGGGGTAGAAGAAGGTGATGTCAGAGTGAGACACTTGTTTGTTTTAGTTTTAGTGCCAATGTTTATCCACTTTGAGCTTTGTGACTGAATAACCATACTCATTATAATTGGAATAACAACTGCAATTAATATTTTCCTAATTACAATAATTATAGTCATTGTAATTCGGATAAGTAGATATAAAGATTATTTCATGAGAAACTAGTGTTTGGATTTTGGTAAGTATATCTGTTTAATGATAAGAAGATAAGTGTTAGAAAATAAGGTGGATAAGAGTGAGGGAATCTGAAACAAATAAGGGTAAGACAAAAATAATCTTAGTCAAGGAAACAAAAACCCATTATTTACTGTCCTATTTGCATCTGAAAGTTGCCATATTATTTCACATTGCATTGGCAATGTGTGATGATATCTAGTTTAGGAGGTCCCCACGACTTTTCCTAATATGCTCGTTTATTTTTCTTCACAAAATTTCGTATAATCACTCGGTAGATTAGGATTGACCAATTTCTACTGTGAAATAATAAAAAACAAGTTTCCTTTCCATGCAAATGGTTTCGACGTCGTTTCCTTCGACCCCGTCGTCATGGCCCAGTCAACCACGATCATTCCGACGACGTTCTGGTTTCTCTTTTCCGTCGTCATGGCGTTATCCTTAGCCCTCCAGGAACGGTCGGGCTCCTCGGCCTCTTGCTGACGTCCCCTCTATTTGTCGCAACAACTCGGCCTAGAGGCCTCCTCCACCTTCATCCTCTCCGATTAACTCTGCTCGGATCTCGACTACCCCGCCCCCAATTTCTTTGTCCCAAGCGACCCCCATGCCTCAATGTCAGCGACGTGTGGATGCAGATTCAGAAAATTTGCCTAATAACCCTCGCTCCATGGAGAAACCTGACTTGCAGATCCTAGCGTAGAACTAACAGGGCATGGGCTCCCGGCTACATAAGCAACACCTGCGAAACCTCATTCGCGACAGACGACCGTATATCATATTCCTACCCGAGACCCTCCTCTCGGCCAAAAATTGTTTCCTATTGTCACGCTCTCTAGGTTTCCATGGCCACATTTGTTTTCCGACGTCGGACACTCAGAGGGGTTTGGCATTGTTCTGGGTTGTTGGGATCGATGAGATATTCAGGTCATCAGACTCTCACTTTATTAATGTTGAGGTCTTGACTCCAGAGCACGCTGACTTGCGAGTGACCAGTATCTATGGGGAAGCGCGGCGGGAGAATCGACATCGAACTTGGGTCTTACTTTGCCAGCTACACCTACCGATCTGTCCCAATTGGATAATTATCGAGGACATCAATGGTATCCTGGATCAAGAAGAGACGATATGAGGTGGAACTTATCCCTCTAACCTTGTGGAAGACTTCTGCTTGGTTATTGATGAACTGAATCTTGTTGACGTACCGATGAAGGGATATCAATATTCATGGTTACGAAGTAGAAACCATGACAGACGTATCTAGTCATGTCTGGATAGGGTATTGATTTCTGGTCTTTACTATTACTCTCTGCCTTATTTGGATCTATGTAACACAGGTACCACGACCTCGGATCACTAGTTGATCCTCCTCTCCCTGGCAAGGATGCTGGCTCATCGGGGCCCTCCAAAATTACGTTTTCAATCTCAGTGGACTTGAGACCCTAGATATGGCCAGGTGGTAAAGGATAGTTGGAATAAAATGCCATCGGTACCTATTGTTGATGTGATACGCAGAGTGTGGGTATCTCTAGAGGACTGGGGTAGCAACCATTTCAGGCAGAATGTCAACCATATCAAGTGGTGTCAGCGCCGTATTGCAGAGTTGAATGGGAGAAAAGACTATGACGGGGCGCACATGAGAGAAGCTATACAGATCCAGTATGAACGAGCGCTCAGTGCTTAGGAGGCGTTCTGGCGTTAGTGGGCAAAACAACACTAGTTGATGGATGGAGACTAGAACACAAAATTCTTTCAGGCATCATGTTGCTATAGACGCCAGGTTAATGTTGTAGTTTCCTTAAAAGATACGATGGGAGAGCTGGTCACATGGGATATCGGGATACGCGAACTGATAATGGACTATTTTGGACAACTCTTCTCTACTAGCCACCCGACCTTGAACGCTTTCCCTATTATTCTTCCTAATCGGATCACGGCCACCCACAATCAATTTCTCTTGAACCCAGGAACGACATTGGAGGTGAGAATTACGGTATTCCAGATGGGGTCAGATAAGTCATCGGGGCTAGACGACCTCAACCCACGGTTCTACCAGCATTACTGGATGTTGGTGTGAGGAGGTGATTCTATTTATCCAGGGTGTGCTCGAAACTAGGGCGT